>VOPJ01009823.1:121298-139075 GCA_014673585.1 Semibalanus balanoides
AGTTCCGCTGTGACCTGACCTGACCTGTGTCCTGCAGAGCGGCAGTGCGGTGCCGGCGAGTTCCGCTGCGCTGATGGCAGTCGCTGCATACCGGCCTCCCGGGTTTGTAACAACTACCCAGAGTGTGCCGACTCGAGTGACGAGAAGAACTGCGGTGAGTCTGTGTGTGTCGTCTCCCTAGTGCTCTGTCGTGCCCTCTGCCGGCCGTCAGTAGCTCCTAGGTCAGCGTATGTACAGTCTGTTTGATGTGTATCTATCTTCCCTTTTTTAGTTTCTTAAACTCATCTAATTTCACTTATGTGTACACGAAGGACTGATATAAGGGAACATATGTTACCTACCTAGGTAGGTACCACGTGTTCCCTTAAATAAAACGTTCATTTACACAGAAGTGAAATTAGACGAGTTTTGGGAAATACAAAGTGAAAGGTACACACTATTATACCGGCTGTACTGTACATCCATACATACACCTTGGAGCATCGTGAAAGAGGCAATGATGACTTCTGAAGTCATCATTGCCGGATGACTATTGTTATTGCCTTTCTGAAGTTGGCGGTTTGCCAACACCTTGAGCTTCATTAATCGATTCAAATATCATAAGATAAAGGTCTCACTGTCATAACTCCAGTATCAGTGGTTTGCTGCACTTCCATTGCTGCATCAGTGTTAACTTCTCTGCATTTAATTACTACCTCGACTGACCTGTAAATGAAACTAATCCGGTCCTACGACCTACATACTTTATTGTGTCAAACAATCCGTTAGATATCAGACGTAATATTAGGACTCCGAGGGAACCTGCCGTTGGCCTGACAATGTTCGTATTGCCCCCGGCAGGTGCTGTGCCGCCTGTGACGCCCGACTTGCCGGGGAGTATCCAGCTGGCCACCTACCCCAGCCAGCAGACGGTCCGGGAGAGTAAGTCAGCGCTATCAGTCGCTCGGCCTGTGGCTGCTTCAAGCAGCTCACGGCAGCGCACGTACAGCTACGAGCTTTCCGACTTAGTTTACAGCCCGGTCACTGGCAAAGATGGATGGCGTCATTGTGAATTGTTTAATATCAATCGTCTTTCAGGCTATTGCTTTTTAGATGCCTTTCTTCTTTGTATGTACATACCTAAGACTATAGATTATGATGTCGACCGACTGCCAGTAATGGGTACCGAACACACTGGGATGTTCTCAGCGTGTATCGCAGTACTGCCGTCAGCGTCTCACTGCAATCGCCAACCACAGCCAGAACAAGCAGCAAGCTGTATTTCTGTCGTGCAAACTCGATAGTGAAAGAATTGGCTTTTCCGGAGAAGGAGGGTGTGACGACGCCAAGATCTCGATACGGCACGAGAGAAACTGTCCGCAAATTCGGGTCATTGCTCGACGGCCCCGTGCCGGAATTGTTTTTGGGACATCCAGCGAGGAAGCTACGTGCATCGCTGTTGAAAACCGAGTCAGAGAAGCGTGACGTCACCGCAGCGGCGAACAAAGCCTCCGCTGTCGACTCTGCATATCTATTGCGCGGCGGGGGCGGCGGCGGCGGCGGGGGCATCGGCGGCGGCTCTGAGGAGCCTTGTGGCGTCTCACTTGGTATGACGGGACGTTCCGAGAAATGCCAGAGCGGGGCATCTGCGAGCAGCGCTGGATCAACAGGCTGTGTCGGCCGTGTGGCGTTCCCTGCAGATGTCATCATCGACCATGGCCGGCTCCGGTTTCCACCGCGGCCACCCGTGGGAGACGGCTGGAGAAGGCTGGCGGCTCGCCTCCTTGTCTTTGGCGTGACCCGTTGACACAACAGGCGACGGAGCCGCCAAACAACCTGCAGACTGTGGTTGTTGACTGTGGACCATGACTGTGAGTGTGGACCATGAGCGTGTGATGTATGGTGCGGCGTAAAGTAAAGTGTGAGGAGGGGCGGACGACAAAGGACGCTGTTCGGTCGCTGCGAGATATTACGGCCGGTAACTGTTTTAGTTTATGGCGCCTCTAAACTATGTTGGCGAGCAGTTTTGGTTCTCCTGTTTACAGTGCACTGAGTTCTACTTGCATATTTCAGCTCGCACAGACTGCAGACAGTGATTCAACTAACGTCCGCTGTGTTTATTTGTTCGAAGCTGTTCTTCCACTGTGGCTGTACCATGCACAAGCAAGAGATCAAGTAACGATTCATACCTCCTGCGGACTGTACTGTACAAACCTCTGACATCACCTACTCAGTACCCCAGTACTAAGATGGCGGCGCTTATGTTGATGTTGCGTTACTTTTTCATGGCTTGCAGTTGTTGCTGGTGAGTAAATGGAATCGGACCTGCTACGAGGATGTTCAATTTTTGTTAATAAATTAGAGACAGGGAACGTGCCGAGGGAGGGCACGGGGGCCATGCCTCCCCCCGAGCAAAATAAATTCACACTTCACACTAGACTAGATAGAATAATTCTCTTACGACCCTACCCCTTACCCCCCCCCCCCCCCCCCCCCCCAGCATCATATGGCTGGGGAACAAAATTGGATTTGGTTCCGACGTGGCCCGCCTGATTAGAGGATGGAGCCGTAAATCTTCCACCACATTGACACAAATATTTTGCGAAGTACCTACATTTTGACCATTGTGGTCATCGAAACATTTTAGACATTTTGCCAACTTTTGACGGCCGGGTCTGTCTGTGTGAGATGTAATGTATTGTCTGGTGCCGCAGGGAACGAGGTGGTGTTCCAGTGCCGAGATGAGGGCCCGCGTCGCCTGTCGGTCCGCTGGTCCAGGGGAGGCGGCCGTCCTCTGCCACCGCGGGCGCTCCAGAGACAGGGACGGCTCACCATTCCTGATGTTCAGGTAGGTCGCCTTCTCCACCGCGGGCGCTCCAGAGACAGGCGACGGCTCACCATTCCTCATGTCAGGGTAGGTCGCTTCTTCCCCGTGGGCGCTCCAGAGACAGGACGCTAACCATCCTGAAAGTTCAGTAGGTACGCCTCTGCCACCGTGGGTCGCTCCAATGAGACGACGGCTCACATAACCTGATGTTCAGTAGTCGCCTTCTGCCACCGTGCGCCTCCAGAGACAGGACGGCTCACCATACCTGTATGTTCAGTAGCGTCGCCTTTCTGCCACCCGCGGGCGCTCCAGAACACAGGGACGCTCACCATTCCTGATGTTCAGTAGGTCGCCTTCTCCACCGTGGCCTCCAGAGACAGGACGCTTCACCATTCCTATGTTCAGGTAGTCGCCTATTCTGCCACCGCTCGGGCGCTCCAGAGCAGGACGGCTCACCATACCTGATGTCAGTAGGCGACCCCAGCTTGCGTGGGCGCCTCCAAACAGCACGGCTCACCAATACCTGATGTTTCGGTAGCCGACCCAGCTGCTGGAGCGCTCCAAGACAGGGACGCACTCACCATACCTGATGGTTCAGGTAGGCCGACCGCCAGCTGCGTGGGCGAACCAGCCGCGCAACAGGCGCCAGTGACAGAGGAGCGGCGATACAAGCCGCGCCCGTCTGTCGGAGACGCGCAGACAGCTGCTCTGAGGAGACATCATGAAGACGGCAGTGTTTACTGAGCGGACACCAAGGGCCATGTGAGTTTCACACAACTTACTAGTAAATCGACATTCACCGATATCACGACCCGTCCTGTCTGAACAGCTGATACCTCCTGTCTGACAGCCGGATCACGGCCCTGTCTACAGCTATCACGGCCCGGTCCTGTCTGACACTGATCACGGCCCGCGTCTGATAGCTGATCACGCCCTGTATGACAGCTATCACGGCCCTGCTGACAGCTGCATCACGGCCGGTTCCTTATCTGACAGCTGATCACGCCCGTCCTGTGACAGCATGTCACGACCCGGTCCTGCCTAGACAGCTGTCGCGGCCCGTTCTGACAGCTGATCACGGCCCTGTATGCAGTGATCACGGCCCTGTCGACACTGATCACGCCCAGGTCCTGTCTGACAGCTGAGTAACGGTCTGTCTGAACAGCTGATCACGACCCTGTCTCACAGCCTGATCACGGCCCTTATACAGCGGAATCACGCCCTGTTGAAGACTGATCACGACCCAGTCCTGTCTGACAAAGCTGATCACGACCGCGTCCTGTCTGACAGCTGATTCCAACGGTCCTGCTCTGACAGCTGATCACGACCCTTCTGACAGCTTTGATCAGCCCTGTATGACAGCGGATCACGGCCCGTCTGAAGGATCACGACAACCGGTCCTGTATCTGACAGCTGATCACGGCCGTCTGACAGGATCACACCCTGTCTACAGCTGATCACCACCCGTCCTGTCTGAAGCTGATCACGGCCCTGTCTGACAGCTGATCACGGCCCGGTCCTGTCTGACAGCTGATCACGGCCCGGTCCTGTCTGACAGCTGATCACGACCCGGTCTGACAGCTGATCACGGCCCGGTCCTGTCTGACAGCGTCTTCTTAAATTAATGTCTTATAATGAAGCGGCGATATCAAACTGAGCCAATTCTAGTGTATGTATGATGTTTTGTATGCTGGTTGACTGTAGGGCGTTGATGTGTCGCGTCGCTGTGTCACCAGTTGTTGATGTGTCGCGTCGCTGTGTCACCAGGTGTTGATGTGTCGCGTCGCTGTGTCACCAGGTGTCGGACGGAGGGACGTACCAGTGCGAGGCTCAGGGGGTGGCGGCCGGTACCCGGGGCGCCACCGTCACTGTGGCGCTGCAGGTGGAGCCTTGTGAGTACTCTGAGGGCCGCGATGCCGCTCTCTAGGGGAGGGCCAATGCTGGGGATGTTGTCACTGATCTGGGCATGCCTGAGTCCTGACTGACTATACATTCTACGTGTGCCTGCTGCTGACAGTGCAGCATTTATTTCCAGGGAAAATAAATGAATAGTATTCTTAACGGATTACCGTGAAAATATGCTGACTCTAACTTGTGTTGGATCTGTAAGTAATCTCGGACAAGAGCTAATCCTGAGCTAGTCCAAATGCATGCGCAATTTTACCTTTGAAAAGTGTCGAGTGTTGATAAGTCGCACTTATGCCGACTTGTCCCCGATGCAACAGCGCCTCACCCTCGCACACGAGCATTTCCTTCAGTTAGCTGTCAGCTGGTGTTGCAATCAGAAGTGCTGTTTATTATCATTGATGTTCTGATCGCGCTGAGACGAGCGCTGATCAGAGTCAGCCGTCAGCTAACCGAGAGAGGGGGCGCTGATCAGAGTCAGCCGTCAGCAGCCGTCAGCTAACCGAGAGAGAGGGAGGTGCTGCTGAGCCTGTGGTGATGACGTTCACAGGTCCGTGCCAGCTGTCGGGCGTCTGCGAGCACCATGTCTGGTCTGAAGCTCGCATCAGATATACATATAAGAGATGTCACTGCCCGGCGGCACTGGTTATCGAATCGGTACCAGTTCTGGTGATGAAGAACTATGTAGCTCTGCCAAACAGAGCGGATTTGGGTTCGGTTCTAGTTTCGAAGCCAGGCCGCCCGCTGCACCTCTCTTTGACCGTAGTTCACCCAGGCCGTCAACATGTTGAGTATGTTTTAAGGCTGAAACGCAGTCTTCGCGCAGCTGCGCGAAGTGGATGCGGGTGCCAATTAACAATACATTGAACGGAGGTCACGGAGGTCGCAACAACTGCTCGATGCGTACGATGTGGGAAGACAAAAATCAAGCGTTGAAATTTAACCATGTATTTGAATAGACACCTGCATCCACTTCGCGCAGCTGCGTGAAGACTGTGTACTGTGTAGCCTTTAGGGTGAGTGGCTGAAACTGGCCACCGCCACTGCGCGTCAGTGCAGCGCGCCGCGGCCACAGTGTCGCCAGGAGGCTGTTTTCATACCAAACAGGGCGGTAATCGGCCGGCGTTTCCGCTATGATCTCAGTGTTTGTGGCCGCCCTCGGCTGGACGCTTTGCACCGCCGCCGATGAGCTGACCATCTGGTCAGCCAACGTTCCGAGCTGCGCCGGACACTCCGGACGCGTCGCTTCCTGCGCCGCTTACGCCTCGCAGCAGTTTTTGCCGCGGCTGTTTACTCGGCTAGCGGACTAGCGTGTGGTGGCGGGCCGGTCGGCGTGCCGGACGCTCCAGACGGCGTTTTTCCGTTTCACAATCGTCTCTGTTTATGTAAGAGCCGGGCGCAGTGTGGTTGGTGGCCGACTGGCCGCCGTGCGAATCGGAGCGACACATGTGCGTGACCGGGATTGGGGGCAGCGGGGGGCGTCCTGGCGCGCCAGGGGGACGTGACCGGTGACGTCACTCGGAGCCTCTGAGCTGCAGGAGCAGCTCAGTGGAGACGCAATGACCACAGCAGCAAGACAGACGGCCGCCCAGATCTATAACGTACCCATACATTTCGAAACTGTTGAAGCGTTGGTGTTCGATTAACATAGCTCTGATTTTTGTTTAAATGAGTACCCAGGTAACAGATACCGTTGTAACAACGTTGTGAAAAATTAAGTTGGAATTTTACGTTTTAACAACGTCGGAATGTTATGAAGAAAAAGTTGATTAAACGTTGCTGTTAAACTTACAGCAAACTTGTATCCTTACGATTGTCACAATTTTTCTAGAGAAACTTGGAAGAACAGCTCCAATGTCGTACAATTATCGAAATGAGCAATTCACCATCTTACTTAGATTATATGATCGACCACGTAAGTCACATTAGCCTATGCTTTGACAAAATAGTAACGTCCTAGCAACTTTCTTCAACGTTGTTGGGACGTCATAGAACGTTGTGACAACGTTCCTGGGAGTCTACAAAATTACACTATCACAACGTTGTGCAGCTGTGTTGCAACCTTGTCACAACGTAGCGACAACGTCAAATTGTTGGCTGGGTATGTAATGTTGCGTATGTATATACATCACGTCGCATGTTTTTGCGACTTCTTTCGAAATTTTGCGGGATTAACTTTACAAATGCTTCTCGCACAAACACTACTCAGATAAATTGCTGATTGTTTAACAAAGAAAAAAGACCCTTAAAAATGGTACCTTCAAAGCCTAAAGTAAATACACCTTTTCTTAATGCGAATCGGCATCTGTTCAACTGAACGTGGCATAGTGCATTCAGATCGTTCAGGCATAACTGAACTTCAGACACTATTTAACACTTTGACACATCTTATTAAAAACAGAAGATCATCTGTTCATATTCGAACGGAGTCAATGGACATCGGCAGGGGCATTCAATATCGACAATACATTATGTTGCGTTGCAATTTGCCGTCAACGAAACTGAATGACACTTGCCCAAGTCAACTAAAACTTGCCTTCTCTAATGCACCTGTCAGCTCCATTGCATTATATCTGAAACCAGCGACCAGTGTTGACACGGTGCACTGTCGATTTACAATGCCCTTTGCCGCGGGGTGTGTTACGCCGATGTGAGATGCATATATGTCAAACAGTATGTCTGCTGTCGGTTTAAATGAGATATGCCGAATGAGGCGAAATAGAAATGCCGCCTCGGCATTGAGAAAAAAGGTGACACCTTTTCTTTAATGCGAGGCGGCATCTTTCACCTCAATTCCATTTCTCATTAAAACGACAGCATGACATACTGTTTGACATCTATGATCTCACATCGGCGTAACACACTCCGGCGGCAAAGGTCATTACAAATTGACAGTGCACCGCTGCACTGTCAATTTTGAATGACCTTGCCCGGAGTGTGTTACCGATTGTGAAATGCATAGATGTCAAACAGATTCATCTTCGTTTTAAATGAGAAATGCCGAATTGAGGTGAACAGATGCCGCCTCGCATTAAGAAAAGGTGTAATGGGCAAAGCATGTCCGAAAAGTTGTAGGGATGCGTCGCCAAGGATAGTCATTTCATAGGAATAATTGGTGTTGGTCTGCCTTATCGTACGGCTGGCTCCCAGGGCGTTTAATGCATGCCTCTCTCACTTGTGTAAATCTATACTGTGCAGTGTGCTGTGATGTCCACAACGGCAATGTTTATTGTTTATCTCCACTGCTCCTCGAAATCCCAACTGACTCCGAATATGTTTTCTTCTCTCTATTTAATAAATTAAGTTAGCATATTTTGGTAGGTTAGGGTCCTGGGTCTGTATATTATATGTACCGGTGTGCATCTCTTTACAAGCTGCTCTGGGCTCTGGGCTGGTCTGGGTCCGTCTGTGTATCGGTGTGCATCTCTTTACAAGCTGCTCTGGGCTGGTCTGGGTCCGTCTGTGTATCGGTGTGCATCTCTTTACAAGCTGCTCTGGGCTGGCCGCTCGGCGTCGCTGAGCGTCAGAAGGCGTTCGAGTCGCTCAGCCAGGTCTCCCACGAGTGGCTCATGGGCCACGAGGTCCGCGACCAGGTCCGAAAAAGCAAGAGTTCTGCCAATGATCATCCTCTGCCCAGCGGTCGCATCTCCGTGCACTACAACGGTGGCCACTACAGTTGGGTACACAATCATACAAGAACAGGTAATCATGATCAGACATCAGACAGTCAGACAGTGTCAGGACAATCAGGACAGTCAGACAGGTCAGACAGTCAACAGTCAGACAGTCAGAACAGGTCAGGACAGTCAGACATTATAATATGGAGGAGCAAACTCTGGATATCGAAGGCGTAAGCTCATGAAGTGGTAAGTTTGTAGAGGAGATGATATTTGGTCAAATGATAAAGTCGGTCAAATAAGCTAGCAGCCCTAGTGATCTATTATATGACGTATGCCAAGTCAGAGATAAACGGTATGCGGATCAGTATCGACTCGGCTCAGTATTACCACATTCGGCAGAGGTAAGTCCAGGTATCGGCCGCTGGTCCGGCCTCCACATTGATACATGAGGTCATTGTTTACAAATGTCGGCGCTTCTTTGACCGTCCAGTCGCTCTCAGTATGTCTAACACAATAGAGATGACCAGTGCACTGGTCTTCCCACTGCAGTGGGGCGATTACGGCTTTCTGACGCACCATTGTACTGACATTCAGGCGTGGGCAAAGAACGGCCGGGTCAGGGGGCTCACTCCCGCACCTTGAGCACTACAAAAGAGGGTCCAGCAAATACCAGCCTCTGATTGGTCGTGACGTCAGGTGCACACAACGTATGCTAGCCGGTATGATCAGCGTGTTAAATCCCAGTGGGGTCCCCCCTCTAACTCAAAAACTAAAAATACTACCAGGACGCGAAAAACAGCGTTCGAAAGCTCTTTAGGCCATTCAAAGTTACTTGGGCATTATTTGGCTCAGGTCAATATTGAGGTCACCAGAGGTCATACAAAATCACGTTTTCGAAGTGAAGGACTTTGCTCTAGAAACTCCAAAATATCTCGGGAAATATGAGAGCTAGTAGCAAACGGAAAAAATGAATCTAAAGCTCATGAAAATTCAAATCGCTTCTATGCATTAACATTTACGCTCAATTCAATAGTTAAGGCCCCAGAGGTCACCAAAGGTCAGGAGAACATTTTCTCCAAAACGATTGTAATAAAAAACTTTTTATTGTTTAGACATATAGCAGTAATTTTAACACCATCGTGTTTTTCTCGTAAATGTGCTTTGAAGCCAACATATTAATAGTGACCTGGTTAGGTCAACTTAAAAATATGATCTCAGGTCAAGGTCATTTGGTGACCCAGGTAGGTCATGCTGCATATGGAGCGACGTGACTCGACGAGACAACTACAAAAGTGTCACTTGCACGTCTACGTCTTTCTTCTATCAAGAGTTATTAACAAAAAGGTGCTAGTAACCTGATATGACCTCAGCCGACCTTACAGAAGTCACTGAGCAATTATTCCACCTGGGTCATCAACAATTAGCTAAAATAACATGACTCTGAACTAATTGGCCGGATCCAATGCATGTTCTCTGAAAAGGAAGCATTTGTATATTTTTCATGAAACGTAACTTTGATGACCTCTGGTGACCTCAATATTGACCTGCGCCAAATAACGCCCAGTAACTTCGAATGAACTTGTAAAGAGCTTTCGTACAGGAACATTATTTTCTGCGTCCTGCTAGTCTTTTTCGTTTTCAAGTTAGAGGGTGGGTCCCAAATGGAATTTAACACGCTGATCATGCCGGCTAGTATACGTTGTGTGCCGCTGACGTCATGACCAATCAGGCCTTGAGACCCTGTTTTTGGCCGGAACGGCCTACCTTGTTGTAGAGCCTTGGGCCAGGTCCTTCCGAAAGGAATAAGTACCGTATGTAAATCGCTCCCCAGTGTAGGTAATGGCAATGCTTGGCGTCTGATAAACTATACAGAAACATACGTCGGTTAGTTTCAGTGAACGCCAGCGCAGGGCAGCCATATATAGACAGACTTCTGTCGTTTCTAGGTGGTGTTCACCATTCAGAACTGCATCTAGTTAGCTTAAGCAGTAGCACATTCAGAGCTTGTTTTCATCGTGACATATGCTATCTCTTTGTCAAACGTCATTCATCATTTGTGGACCATTTGTTATTAAAGCCTTTTCCGAACGCTTCTAACCGCATGTGTCTTTTTCTTTCCCGCTTCACTGTGGACCCCTGAACCGGTGAGTCTCTCAATCGTTTTCTTCAGAATGGCTCGTTCCTCTCGGCACAAACTGGCGGTGTTTATTTTCATCTGGGCTGTACAGTCTCTGTCAGTGGTGCTGGACTGCCGGCCACGTGAGCGTCGTTGGTTCTGTGTCGGAGTGTGTACCGTCGGGCGGGAGGCGCGGTGGGAGGCGCTGCTGCTCAGCTGCCGCACAAGGCAGCGACAGAGCACGTGTCCTCGTGTGCGGCATAACATGGGGTCCGTGTGGTGGCTACTGACACTGGCGCTGGCCAGCACAGCGCTGGCCCAGCGCGGCTTCGGTGAGTAGACAGCTGGTTTGAAGTCGTCTCTCAGCGGCTGCAGCCGGAGCGCTGTGCCGTGGTTCACCTGACGGCGGTGAGCAGAGCGCTGCGGGAGGGGATACAATATCACATGAATGGTCAGCAGGTGCCGACTGGTCCCGCATAGTGCCGATCCTCCACCGTCATTGGTATCATCCTCCGCCGGTGTTTGTGGTCGCTCTATGTACCGTACGGCAAGCTCTGTTTAATTTGCCGTGCGCCCTGGGAGTTTTGAGTGAAGGAGAACGTTATGAGAGGATGAGAGAGGACAACCGTTTTGATTTTGGGTGGCTGATTTATGTCCGGAGCAGAACCGTAACACCGTTCGTCGGCAGGCAACCATTGCGGTGGATATTGGATAATGACGTTTTGAAACGGCTCACCTAATTTTCTAGTTAGTTATTTTCCTCAAATTTGCATTAGAATTAAATGAATGTCAGGAATAAGTTATCAATGGAACATATTACATACTTCATGTGTTCCATCGCTGAGCACTCTGATACCATTTGGAAAGTAGCCAATGAAACGCTACAGGTTAGATTTGTATGGTTAATTAGAGTGGAAGAAGTTGTTCGGTATCCCGTCACGACGTCAAACCATATCCGTGCCTTACGTCCTTATATAGTGCCTTACGTCCTTATCCACTGGCAAAAACGTACTGCAGTGAGCAGTGACGAGTGTACCTACACTGGCACATACGGCTGACATGGGGATTTTTATATTTTCCAGTGGCATGTGGTTTGTATCTTACTGATGAAACGTGTGCCAGAAAATAGCGTAATGCCCAATGCAGCAATAGTTAGTTTACGCGTCGTTATACGCATGAGCTGTCTGTCATGATGGTTGACGACATTTGTTGGCAGTCCCTAGATGTTCCACTTGCATTTGACAAATGTGAATATCGTTGTGATACACTACTGATAGACCACCGCGTCAGCCAGCGACAACCCCGCTCACAATCACAGCCGTCCGTATACGTGCTACTCAAACTTGATCACCCCATTTCCGATATAGGTACATCATATAGGTGATACGTGACTCTCTTTTTACTATCCGATGTGTGTGTGTGTGTGTGTGTGTGTGTGTGTGTGTGTGTGTGTGTGTGTGTGTGTGTGTGTGTGTGTGTGGTGTGTGTGTGTGTGTTTGTGTGTGTGTGTTGTGGGTGTTGTGTGATGTGGTGTGTGTTGTGTGTGTGTGTGTGTCGTGTGTGTTGTGTGTTGTGTGTGTGTGTGTGTGTGCTGTGTGTGTTTGTGTGTGTGTGTGTGGTGTGTGTGTGTGTGTGTGTGTGATGTGGTGTGGTGGTGGTGTGTGTGTGTGTGTGTGTGTGTGTGTGTGTGTGTGTGTGTGTGTGTGTGTGTGTGTGTGTGTGTGTGTGTGTGTGTGACTTGAACCCAGTTTCATATCAAATAAGATTCGTGTGGAGCGCTTTCGTAAAAATAATGATATCATAATCTAGCAAGCTTCGTAAATCTTATCACACCAACTTACAACTTAAATTGGCGTCACAATAAAGTACAGAGCTGACAATGAAGTAGTAGCAATATAAGTGACGTTGAAGTAGTAGCTGTACCGATAAAACGCGGCTGTATTGGGTCGGATACTAAGCGGAGAATTATTATAATGCGTTTTCTCGATATATAAGAGCACTTTGAGCTTTGCTTTGAGTTAAACAATAAACAGGTATTCCGGGGACAGCGACCCCGGTAACAGAACTGAACCATCGTATCCAAACTAAGCTATTTTTCTGGAATAAACAGCGAAAATGTCCCTCATTTGAACCTGGTTATGATGTAAGATGTATAAACAGTGCAGACCATATGTTTTGTCCACTTCCTCGACATAACCGGCGCGTATGTCGGTGCTGCACGCAGTGGAATTCAATGCAATTACTACCCTCGTCCCCGGTATCAGGGGCGAGGGCATAAATGTGTTGAGGAAGTGGATAGAACTAGAACATATGGTTTGCACTAAATACATACATATAGAAGCAAGCAGCATTATATAGGCACTTTCCCTGTAAAAAGGTGGGCAAAGGGAGGATTTTCCCGATTTGTATCCTGTGCTATGTTGTGCAATGTGCATTGCCCAGCATCTTTTCGCAACATAACTTCCACTGTTTCGACCTCACATAAGCACTAAGCAGCCTGTCGAGCTAGAGGGATACTCGTATCTGGTTCACTGGCTCCCAGTTTCACATCTCGCCGGCGCGGCGTCGCCCCGAAGGAAGAGCTGGACCGTGCTTGAGACGCCGACCGTGACAGTAACCGGTGACCTGCTAATGTGACCTGTGACCTGTGACCTGTGACCTGTGGCTGGTGACCTGTGACCTGTGACCTGTGGATGGTGATCTATGACCTGTGACCTTAAGCTGGTGACCTGTGACCTGTAGCTGGTGACCTGTGACCTTTAGCTGGTGACATGTGACCTGTGGCTGGTGACCTGTGACCTGTAGCTGGTGGGTGACCTGTCACCTGTGGCTGGTGACCTGTGACCTTTGACCTGTAGCTGGTGACTTGTGACCTGTGACCTGTAGCTGGTGACCTGTGACCTGTAGCTGGTGACCTGTGACCTTTAGCTGGTGACATGTGACCTGTGGCTGGTGACCTGTGACCTGTAGCTGGTGACCTGTGAGTTGTGACCTGTAGCTGGTGACCTGTGACCGATGGCTGGTGACCTGTGACCTGTGCATAGGCGTAGGAGCCGGGGGCAGGGGGGCAACTGCCCACCCAACATTTTCGGATTTTAGCATTACGCCTATGGACGTTGCATGGAGAGAATCGACTTCAAATGCCTTTTGCCCCCCCCCCTCCCAACTTCAAATGAGTTCCTACGCCCCTGGACCTGTGGCTTGTGACCTGTGACCGGTGACCAGCTGGTCAGACTTGGTAATGACCTGTGACCTTTGACATATCTGACCTGTGTTACCTTCACGGTCTGGCGTACTGTGCTGTGCCGCGCTGACACAGTCTGTGTGACCTGTGTGTCGTCAGATGACCGTCCTGACCTGTGTTACCTTCACGGTCTGGCGTACTGTGCTGCGCCGGGCTGACAGTCTGTGTGACCTGTGTGTCGTCAGATGACCGTCCTGACCGGCCTCCGGCCACAGCCTGCGGCCGACTGGAAGCCACCTGCAGGGACGGCTCGTGCGTGCCGCGGGCCCGCGTCTGTGACGGCGAGAATGACTGCCCGGACGGCTCCGACGAGTCGCGCTGCAGTAAGTACACGCTCAATCCGTACTGTACGTACCGGGAGCCGGTACCGACTGCTGGCTACCAGTGACAGCCGGCACCGACTGCTGGCTACCAGTGACAGCCGGTACTCGACGGCTGGCTTTACCCAGTGACAGAAACCGGTAGACCGACGGCTGCTGACTATTACCAGTGACAGCCGGTACCGACTGCTGGCTCTCAAGTGACAAGCCCAGTACCGACTGGGCTACCAGTTTGCAGCCGTACCGACTCTGGCAAGGCAGCTGACAGCCGGCACCGGACTGCTGGCTACCAGTGACAGCCGTACCGACTGTGGGACTAGCAGTGACAGCCCGGCACCGACTGCTGCACCAGTGAGCAGCCGGGTACCGACTGCTGGCTACCCAGTGACAGCCGGTACCGACTGTGTACTACCAGTGACAGGCCGGTACCGACTTGCGGCTACAGTGGCAGCCTGGTACCGACTCTACTACCAGGGGCATGCCGTACCGACTGGCGCTGACCAGTGACAGCCGGCACCTGGACTGCTGGTACCGTGGACATGCCGGTACCGACTGCTGGCTACCAGTTGGCAGCCGGTACCGACTGCTGGCTTACCAGTGACATCCGGCACCGGACTGCTGGCTACCAGTTGGCAGCCGGTTACCGATCTGCTGGCTACCATTGGGCAGCCGTGTACCGACTGCGGCTACAGGGCAGCTGTTTACCGACTGCGGGCTTACCAGTGACAATGCGTACCGACTTGCTTGCGACATACCCAGTGACATGCCGGTTACCGACTGCTGGCTACCAGTCGGAAAACCTCCAAATAAAGGTTCTTTTTTCCGTGTCCCGACTGACTGGACTTTACCAGTATGCACAGCCGGTACCGATTGCTGGGCTTACCATGTGACAGCGGTACCGACTGCTGGCTACAGTTGAACAGCCCGGCACCGACTGCTGGCTACCAGTGACATTGGTACCCGACTGCTGTTACCTAGTGACATACTTTAAGTTTAATTATCATTAATTCGTTGCATACTTTACGCTTAAAACTCATCGCGTGCAATTACATTTTTTAGGATCGGTCGCTAAAAATGCGCCTTCCTATCTAACGCCCTAGATTTTGAAGCTACGAAGTGTCCAACAGCCTGGCAAGGTCAATATGACCCAGATATTGATACCTCTCGCCGCATTGACAGCCATAACATATCCGTCTTTTCTCACCACGCTGAGTATGTTTTTCACATGACTAGACCTGTGTTTATGTTAAATGTGTCGGTGCCAGGCGACGATCGGAAACTCTAGTTTATTAAGCGTCCGTATTATTATTTTATTTCGAATACTATGTTTGAGAAGAAGACGAAAAATTACGAACGCATGAATTACAGGTGTTCGGATTACCTCATTGAAAAAGTATAGGTACGCAGCAATTGTTTTACTGTTGCAGAGAGTGTCATCCCTTCAGAATGCATTGGCATGGATGATAAATACCTTACTCATCCATGGCATTGGTCAATGAATACCTACCACTGTCGTAACAGCTGTGACACTCTTTTTTGGCGCACGGGGCTGCCAATCTAGAGGTTTTACATCAAATTTGTTTTTTGGTGTTTATGATTTTATACATATTGGTTACTAATACTAAGTGAACCAAATAAGACCAAAACCACCAAAAACCGTTTTGATCCAATTTGGTCCTCTTAAATTGGATCTAAATGGATAAAACTCAGGACGACACTCTTTTGGACCACGCCAGATCGAATGGTGGAGAAATCACCCAGGTCGGTCCCTTAGTTTCTGAGATCAGCAGTGTCTGGTCATTGTCCCCGACAAGCGGCTAGTCGCAACCGGGCTGGAGCCTGCTGACATCCATGCTGCTGGTAACCGCCGAACCGCAGGTGGTCGTGAACGGGCCTCTGGTAATGGAAAATATGTCGTTTGCCGAAGTTTTTTGTGTGTGGTATATTGTTGTAATGACCAGAACCTTTTCTCACGACTTCACATATTGAATGTAAGGCAAATATGTGTCGGCCTCTGGAAATGATATTGTTTCAATTCGAATGTTCTGCCTTACCATCGAAGCAACTAGTGGCGTCTAGACTACTTGATTATTACCACAAATATTTTCCCCTGCAGCCCACTTATTGTGGCAAATGTAATTACATTATTTAAGCCGCCAATTCAATCTTCAAAATTATTTCATTGCCTCATCATTCCGTCCCATCATGTGATACAATGTGATCGTCTTTTTCGGAGTGGCGTTGTTGCTTCCAAGGGCGCCGAACCTCGCCAGTACACCACAGCTGTGGCTTTTGATTATTATAGTTCGTCTGACTGCCCGGAGCTGACTTCACAGGCTGGACAGAGGGAATTGAGGGAAATGGGACAGGCCTGCTTTCTGACATCTAAACAGACGACATATCTCAGATTACTGAGCGACACTCTGTGTAACTTCATCTCAAACTCGGCTGCCGGCTCTCCAGGCTGGCACTTCTCAGCCGCCACAGGCTCCACACCGTACACGCCTAGCCTAGCCTGTTAATATTAACTGAATCATACTTAACAAGCGCACGGCCGGGGTCTACGCCAACCACGAACGGCCGGGGGAAGATTTCAGTCCCCCCCCCCCTCCTACTCCTAAGAACCGAAAAACACACGCACTAGCTCGATAACGGACCACTGCGACAAACGGCGGTTAGACTTAGCTCCGAGACAAACTCTGTATTCGATAGTATATCGGTCATTTTTTAATGTCAGTCAACTCATTTTTTGTCACTAGAGGTCATCAAGTCCGATATATCCCGGTTCTCAGGTATTAGGTCCAGAAACCCCATAACTATCTCAGAAATTATTGATAGCTAGGAAAAAAACATGATTCCCTCATGAAAAAGAGCTCCAGAAACCCCAAAATATCTCAGAAATTATGATAGCTAGGAACAAACCGAAAAAAAACATGGAACGCTCATGAAAAAAGAAATCGCCAAGGTATCCTCAAATTTCATATCAGATCAATTATAGTTAAGGCTTCAGAGGTCATTAACTACGCATTGGCTGGGATCTCAGTCGAACGTCATTGGCTGGGGGGGAGGGGCGTTTTCCCCCGCCTCCTTATTGTCTTCCGAACTAATAACTGCAGCGAGACGCCCAAGGCGGCACTCGAAAGCTCTCAAAGAAACCCATCTAAAGCTCACGCGACATTGTCTAAACTAGGGTAGGTACATGTCAGGTCAGGTCACAGTCGGGTCAAAGGTCAAATGCTAGATGTTTAAGCTTTCGGGGCATACTTTCCATCCAAAGCCTTAGATTGAGACTCTTATCACACAAAGTGCTTTCAAAGGTATGATGTATCTCCCGTTTAAGCAAAAGTGAAATTGTAAGCAAAGGTCAAGGTCAAGATCAGGTCAAATCAGGTCACCATTGGCACGAGCTCATGTGACACATGTTTTGTGGGTTGTCTTGCACATATAATTCGATTTTAGCAGCCATTTGCACACCTGGCTTGATATAAGGTCAAGGTCAGGTCATTTAAGGTCAAAATATTTAAATGGATAAATATACAAATAATGAAAGGCGTGTTTCTTATCCAGTTTTGTCTCAGAAATACAGTGGTGCCATTTATTTGTCTGTATCTGGTCAAAAATAATACAACGTACTTAAAAATGACGTCATGAGGTACTCACACTAAGGGTCATCAGTCAGTCATTCAAAAATGCAGATTACTTTGTAATTCGGTTTAGGTATTGTACAGTCTAGGGTAGATGTTCTGTCCACTTCATCACCTCAACC
>VOPJ01009824.1:0-55668 GCA_014673585.1 Semibalanus balanoides
CTATACATAATTTCAATGACTAGCACGGAAAATGACTATCTCAACTCAAATCCTAATGTTAAGGTGGCAGTCTCCCTTTAACATATAGGTTTTAGTACGACGACGTAGCAATACGTTTCCCAGATATCTGTAAGGTACCAGCTGTAGGTACGATTGGCAATCGCCCTCTATTGTTCATATTTGTATTGCTTTTGTTCACTTCTTTTTGTACCTTGATCGACTACTAGTTTTACAAATCATCCGTTAACAATTTGGAGTAAAGTCTACAACAATGCATAACGTTCACCGTGTATTCCGCACCCCCAGAATGCACAAAGCCTCTATGTGGGATACAGAATGAAGAGCAGGTGGATTGTTAACAAGCACGTGCTTCACCAACGAACACGGTGAAATCTCGTGGCACAGCGTGCAAAGGTCGGCTGTGCGAAGATCAATTCAATACAGTGCAGCAGAACAAACTGTGCAGAAAACGCCAAGAAGCAGCAGAAAAAATCATTGCAGACAGTCATAACTTCCAGCGACGACAAACACAGAGTATGAAGACATGTTTCAAACGGCGTCGACTCGCTACAACTCACAATATGGTCTGAAAGTTGAACAGTAACTGTGCGAGAAATGATCTGAAAAGCATCTTCACACTAAAACATAGTGGGTCGATTTATAAAACTCGTGGCAACTGCAGCGAACTGCTCGTGCCACCTAGCGCCGTAGCCAGTAAGGTACAGTGTCACCTTCTGCGTAGGGCGGCGCCACTGCCGCGCTCGCGTCCCGGTATTATGCACTGTTAGGCAGCGTTCCGCGACGCACATTCTGTCTCACGACTCGCCGTTTCGGATGCCAGAGCGTGCCAGGCCCACACGCTGGACAGACAGACACACAGACAGACAAGCAGACGGCTCTCTCCAGCCAGTCGACGCTCAAACGTACCCTCATGCAGCCGATATGCACCTCTGGAGAACCAGCCGCGCGGCTCTGTTTCCCCGCCAGAACCACGCCCGCCACACACTCTGACGTGAGCTCCACACTTCAGTCGGAACACACTGCCGCGTGTTCTCCGCTCCTCTCCAGTGAGGCCACGCCGGCCGGTGCCGCTGGCCATCACGCGGCCCATTGTTTCCAGCCGCACTCCGCGCCGGCGACGGCACGGGACGAACACACTTGTTCTAAGGTCGATAGCGGTGCCTCCGGTCGCCTCGCGAGGCGGCACAGCACGCCCTCCAGTGTCTCAGGCGTCACCAGTTCGGTACACTAGTCGTTAGTTTGGCCGGCTTCCCCGGAGTCCCAGTGTTCAGCGCGACGGAGACGGGCCTCCCCGGGCAGAGGCACCCGTCGGCCGCTGGTCCGCTGTACACAAACATTCGTCTCGGCGTGTCAAAAATAATATCACAAACAACACTCTCGGCTTGGATTTCAGTCGGCTCGGCTCGACAGAGGTGGTCGGCGTGGCGGCTCACGAGTGCGGCGAGCGGGAAAGACTGGACGTCCGGGGATAATGCCACGAGTCTGCGCGGCCCGCCACCTGTCGGCCGCTGCGGACAGTGCAGCTTCGTCCGCCGGCCACTGTGTGGCGCTGCCGGCGACTACATGTGTATGGACGCGGCGGTGTAGCGCGCCTCACCGCGGCGCATTCGCCACTGACTCGGCCGGTACTGAAACACAGGGACACGGAGCGGCTCAGAAGACAAGCACGACAGACGCGACGACAGAGCACACTCAAACCGGACAAATAATGCCTAGAGTTCCAGGACAGACCGAAAGAAAGCTCAGTCTTACCCAAAACTGACTGCAGCAGTAGTCGGCGTTTTGTTTTAACTCTGGTAACTTTGAGCGAGAATAGCAAGGGCAGCCGTGTGATGAAGTCGTCCAGCGCGTCTGAGCTGCATTCAGCGTCCTTACCCTGATGAGGATCTGGCCGGAGGTGGAGTGCGGGAACAGGTAGGCGTAGGTGACCCAGCCGGCGATGACCACCACCAGCACGACCAGCGCCACCACCGTGGCCACGGCCGAGGACGACATACCGGCGCCACCTGCCGGATCAGCACGTCACACGGCTCACTGTCAGCTTAGTGTCATCACAACTTCATCACAAACGCACTGCCAGCTCACTGTGAATTCACAAAGCCGGGCCAAGGGCGGAACAGAAGCTCCCATGACGTCAGTACTCGTTACATTTCAAGCGGTTCTGAGTGGCAATCCTCCCAGACACTTCTACCAATCCCTCTCAAATCTCCTCACATCCCCGACCCCCGGCTCTCGTCCGTCCGTACCCTGTTTCGCTTCATCACTGCGGGCGGCCTCGGCTGAGGCGGGACCGATCGGCTGCTTGTCGGCGTTCGGACTGACGCTGGGGCTGACGATGCCGTCCGTGGGCGCCGGTGTGGCGGCGGCTGCCGGCGGCGTCTTGCCGCACTGAGCCGCGTCCTGCACGAAGTTGTCGTCGCAGCGCTTCTCGAGCCAGTTCTGTCGGTTACGGTCCAGCCCGTCCGAGCAGCGCTTCGTCGACTCGCACCAGGCGCACTGCCGGAAACAGAGGACAAGTCAGACGCGGACAGACACGGACAACAGGGGACACACTCAGAGACAGCCAGTCTGATTGAAGCGCGACACTATAAGTCAGAACATCCACCTAAAGGTTAGCGGGCTCACCGCAAGAACAAGCGGCGGAAATGAAACGCAAACAGTCTACTGTTTAAACGCGGACCGAAATCATCGACCGTCTACGATCGTTCAAACCTTCTCGAATCATTAGAGGCTTCGCCATTTTCGCTGCACGCAGCCGCTGCCGTCCGGCGCGGCGGGCTGTACCTTGAAGTCGATGGAGGGATGGTTGAGGCACTTGCCGCACGTCTGCAGAGAGACGCAGGTCGGCTGAGCAGTGAACACGACGGCCGTGTTGTTGCTGATGGTGTAGCTCTTCATGTCGATCCGGTGGTACTCGTAGATGGTCTTCCGCTTCACGTCTGCGGCACGGGATCGGGGCAGCGTCAGCGAGGCTCATGCTCACGGTTAATACCGGTGACGTGACTCGGCTCCTAAAAGGGTTGACGTCACCGGCGCTGGACAAACAACAAACAGTACAAGGTCAACCAATTAACAAAGCTGGGCCAGACGTCAGTGGACAATGGAGTATATGCACGTTGTGAGAAAAATACACCAAACGAAAGGAAGAAATATTTTCTAGTTCTAAAAATAATTAATATTTTTAATAACTACTCCCTTCTTTCTTAGCATAAGGCAAACTTAATTTTGGCGAAGCATGAAGAGCGATATTACCGCCCCATACTTGAGTTGGTGAACTCACAGGCTATGAGTAGCTGACTTCGCTAATGCTTAAGAGATAGGGAATTTATTTTGAGCCTCGATTGTGGAATGCTTATATTTTTTCGACATAAAAAACATGTGGTTAAGTAAAACTAGATGCATATTTCATTTGGTTCCACTTTTGGCTGCATTAATGTTAGGAGTTATAAGGAAAACCCAAAAACTTTGGTAGGCTACTAAATAAAATAAGCGTTTTTATGCACAATTTATTTGCGAACAAATGAGAAAAAAATGAAAAGCAAAGAAAAGAGCATTTGATTGTATTTTTAAATCTATATGAAGAAAATAACATTCTTATTGAAAGCCATGACGAGTGATTCTTAAAAAGTGGTAGCCTGTGACGTCACACCGCCTGAAGCGATATCTACCGTAGTACGGTTTTACGCAAGATAGCAGTTTGCCAGCCGCACTTAAATTAATGTTTTAAAGCATGTTGTAGGCCTCGGATAAACATTAAATTATCAGGCATGATCAGAAAATAATACTGTTTCCGGAAACATAAAGTTTGCAATATTTTGGTGACCTGCATATACTCCACTGGGCATACATGCTGCGGGTAACAGTAGCACGAGACGGTGGCACATTCGAAATGAATTCCCCCTCCCCTGCCGTCCCCAACAACACGGCTGTCTCCATTGCTGTCCATTGCTGCCAATCGTCCTAACTGTGTCGCCCACCCGCCGGGTATATATTGTCCATCGAGTCGTAGCGTTGCATAAGGGAGCTAGCTGCTGCGCAAATGACCGGCAAACACGCTATGGGGCTGTTCCAGCGCTCTAAACCGGATTAGGTTGAGGCGGGACCGGTGGAGGTTCGGTGGACGCGCGCGGGGAAACGACGTAGAGACTCGGTGATTATTCAGCTGTTGGGCCATGATTTTTTGGATCGAAAGTTGACATTTTGTACTCCTCAAAGTTTTGCTTTTTGCCGTACTTGTCGGGAAATTAATGAGGTATTGAATCCCTTGTGAGTTTGCCAGATCATAACATCGGTAAAAACTTGAGTAGGTAAAAGGCCATCTTCAATTCTGTTCAAATTTAGCAGCTCACTTTTCTAAAAAAAATGTCAATAATATAATAAAATATTACGCAAAATAACGGTATTGCGGACTATTCACAACAACCAAATGTGTCCTTCGCCAAAAATGTTAACAATAGTTGCAACTGTGCGCGCCACAACTGCCGTCAACCGGGCCTAATCGCTCGCGAGCGTTTTGAGGTTTTGGCTCAACCGGTTGAGGTTACGTGGAGGGGTCAAACCGACTTTCAGTTGACGGCGCGGGAACGGCCGGTGGAGAAAAATGAGCCTCAACCGGAATAGGTTGAGGGCGCTGGAACAGCCCCTATGTTGCAGGCGGACGATAACAACCAGGCCACGGCAAAACATACGCTGGGGACCGATACAAAGAACGGTTCTTAAACAGCTGATCAGACAGCGGCGTTTATTTACACATCAAAAGTGGGTCAAGAACGCGGGTGATCCGGGCGCCTTTTTGCTTTATTTCGCAGTCGAGTCGTTGCCCGCTGTTTTGCTGCGCAGTTGCAGTCGCGTCCCGCCCACACACAGCGCGTGATCCAGATATCGGCCCGGAGGCCAGCGGTGGCACGGAGACGACCAGCACAGGAAGGCCGGCAGATAGGGGATGGAAGCTCGCGGCACGGAGTGCCAGGACCCAGCTCAGGGCCAAGCCGGGCTCCCCATGCAGCACCGGCAGACGACGATAGCAGTGCCCGCCGACACGCAGCAGCAGCAGCAGCAGCAGCAACTGACGACTGACAACTGACTGACTGACAACTGCTTGCTCTGCTCCGGTACTAGCAGCAAGCAGGGGAATGAAGCAGTGCAAACATCTGTGATACATCGCGACTAGGGTTGCAGAATTATGGTGCCAGCGTCCCAGCGCTGGGACCAGAACTGGCCGCGGCCGTGACGGAAGCTGTGACTGAACAGACCAGCGCCATACGGTTAGCATTGCAGCGCCGTGACTATAGATATGACTTGCAAGCTCAATTCGTGGACGTGACTAGGCTGTTGACCAAAGCTTAGGACTTCTGCACCTCGAATTGAGCCTTGCCTGGCGGCGAGCACCGGCTGCCTTACGACCCCGTCCACTACGCGCGCCGAGTGCAAACACAGTCATATTGCTTTCCTACCATGTGACACTTTCAACGGGCATTACCGCGCTTACGCCTCGGAAGTGGGTCATTGGCGGTCGGGGTGAGGACTGGGGGGTGTGTGTGGGGGGGGCTACCACCGACGGACTGAGGGCAGTTAACAGCGGCGGGTCCCACGGGTCGCACCGCCACACAGCCAACAATCAGCCGCCGCCAGACAGGACATCCACTATTCAGCCGTGCCGAGCCCCGCCCAGCTGAGGTCGCTCCCAGGGGACAGTATGACCTCGGTCAACACTACAACACGTCAGTCCCAGAGCCAGGCGACAGCAGCGACATACGTCACACTGGCCGTCCTCCCTCCCAGGACGCCACTGCTCTCGATGCACCTCCCTCCCAGGACGCAGCCGCTGCTCTCGATGCACCGACCGACGAGCTGCGGCGACAGTTTCCGGCACAGCGAGGAGGGGGCGGAGGCGGGGGCGGGGCGGGGCGGGGCGGGGAGGGTCAGCGGTCAGGTCAGGTCAGGTCAGGTCAGGTCAGGTCAGGTCCTCCCTGACAAAGGCTCGGTCAGCAGCCGAGCACCCGAAGCTGGATCTAAATTCTAAACAGATCACTCACTGGATTGTTACAGCAGGCCTTCCACTATGTGTTCTGCGAAATCCAAATCGCCCGACACATGAACAAACACATTGAACACTGGCCGACTATTTATCAGCGAACAGGGATACGCCACCGGTGACCGGCCCGCTGACCGAACAAACAACAGCATCCGGGAAGTGGGCGGCACCGTATCTGGCGGAGCTGGACAGTGGAGAGCCGACCGCAGGCGATCACAACACCGCACCGGAACACGACGATCGTCAACAGGCAGGCCACAGCGACCACAGCAGACTGCAACACCACTGCGTCAGCTTCGACGCTTTATGCTGGGGTTCCAAGTGCACGGTAGATTCAGTGCTCCCGTGATCGAACTGCCCGGGACAGCCTGCTGGTCACAGTTAGTCCAGACCTGCCGAGTCTCTCTGGAAGGGGGGGGGGGGGTGTCTAATAGAGCTGCCACTTTTCAGGCTTGTGGCTACCCGACCCGACCCGCAAACCCCCTGCAACTACTCAACTACCCACATGAGCATATAGGCTGCCAGCTACCCGCAAGTACCCACACATAAAATTTGACATCATTATGTCAGCCATTTGATAATTATTTTGTCAATTATTAACTGTTTTGTGTTGATCTTTTTTCATTAACTGAGATGCCTATACTTGTTCAAGCATCCCAATTCTCATCAAAATCCATGTTTTTCAATTTATAAAAACTCAGCTACCCGCAAAGTACCCACTTCATCCGAATGACCGCTAATGCTACCCGCTACTACCCACGTGGGTAGTAACTACCCACATCTGGTGGGTACGTGGGTAGAAAAGTGGCACCTCTAGTGTCTAAACATGACAGCCAAGCACGTTAGGTGCTGGAGAATGGCAATGTATCGCCGTTATAACGGCTTTGCATGCATACTGTATGACGTAAAACGCTCGTAAATGGCAGACACAACTATGAGTCATGCTTTCATATAAAGTGGGACTAACAATAAACAGGCTGCTGCTAACGCTCGTTTAAGCTGTGACGCAAACACACTCAGTGTAATTCGACCTTGGCCGAAACATTTGTCTACTTCCATTGTCACTTTCTTCGTCATCGTGAACACCAGATTTCCATTCGAGTCATCAAACCACCCAGGGGCGATGTCTTCTGAAAATGATTGTTCAATATTGTAAAGCCACTCTTACCATGCAACCGGTAAAGTCATAGGCCAAATGAAAAACGACAACCATGAAACCACCATTGTTCAAGGTAATTCCAACGGAATCGGCTATTCTTAGCACCAAAACAGGCTGATCGTTTTCGCACAATAGGTTGCCAAGAAACTGCCGTCATCACGTGACAAAGAAGACCCGCGTTGACCTGCCACAAGGCACGGTTTCGTTCATGTCGCATTCAAACCGCACCCAATATTGGACACATCCACGGACACGGAACAGCACAAACATAGACCAGCCACAGCATCACACACGACACAGTAGAAAGCCGACAGGGAAACCCAGCGCTGCCAAACGTAATCTCCCCGACGAACCAAGTCCGACTGGGCGCCTATGGCCGTATATGGGCTTATATGGCCCCGTATATGGAGGGGGGACGGGAGCCGTGATTACATCATACAGCCGCGCACTATCTTAAGCCGGCCTGTGAGCAGATAGCCAGGCCGGCCGTCTGTCACGCTACAGCCGATCAGTCCACTGTGCCGCCGGCCACGTCCACAGGCACAGCCAGAACTCAGACAGAACTCAGCCAGAACACAGCCAGAACACAGCCAGAACACAGCCAGAACACAGCCAGAACACAGCCAGAACTCAGCCAGAACAGAACTCAGCCAGAACTCAGCCAGAACTCAGCCAGAACTCAGCCAGAACTCAGCCAGAACACAGTCAGAACTCAGTCAGAACTCAGCCAGAACTCAGCCAGAACTCAGCCAGAACTCAGCCAGAACTCAGCCAGAACTCAGCCAGAACACAGCCAGACACTCAGTTTAGAAACAGCCAGAACTAGCCTGGACACAGCCAGAACTCATGCCCAGAACACAGCCCAGAACGCCAGAACCAGCCAGAACTCAGCCGAACATCAGCCAGAACTTCAGCCAAACTCAGCCGAAACAGTCAGAATCAGTCAGAACTCAGCCAGACTCAGCCGAAACTAGCCGAACAGCCAGAACTCAGCCAGGAACTCAGCCAGGAACCAGTCAGCAACAACGTCAGAACTCAGTCAGAATCGCCCAGAACTCAGCCATGCACACCAGTCAGAACTCAGCCAGAACTCAGCCAGAACTCAGCCAGAACTCAGCCAGAACACAGCCTGGACACAGCCAGAACTCAGCCAGAACTCAGCCAGAACTCAGCCAGCCACCCATCCACAGGCCGGCCTGCATTACTGGGGCGCCTGCATTACTGGGGCGCCTGCATTACTGGGGCATTACTGTGTTCTGGTCAGCAGTCAGGCTGACAGACGGTCTGACAGTCGGGCTGACAGACGGGCTGACAGACGGGCTGACAGACGGGCTGACAGTCGAGCTGACAGTCAGGCTGACAGACGGGCGGACAGACGGGCTGACAGAGCTGTACAGGCCACTGTCCGTCAGTGGGTCGGGACCCGGGACAGCTGGACAGGGCCTGTCCTGTCCCAGCCAGCCGCGAGAGCCGCCGGCTGTGTACACCTCACCACTGTAACTGACCGAGACGCGCCGTATCAGAGGCGACCGACTGACGTCTCCATCGCTGGCACTGAGCACTGTCAGCCTATGACTGACGGGTCAAGGACACACCTCTCTATCCGGAGTCAACCCCCCGCGTCAGTCGTCATTCGCCTGTCGCCGCATATGGCCAGAGACCGGCAGCCAGCGCCACATACTCGGACTCAGCGAATTAATGAGCCGAGCGGCTGAACGTGTGCCGGCCGGCCGCTGCGACCGCCGTCCGCGAACAACGACCTGGCACGTCACGAGCCGAATAAGGCGGTCACTGCACGAGTTTCGACTTTTTTTTACAATTTAACACGAACGTGTGGCAGATGATTAATATGCAGGCGCTGACTATGGCCAGTCGTGACGCAGGCTCGTCACGAATCAGGTGCGCATCTGTGACGCCCGTAACAGCCGCCCAGCGTCTGAGCAGAGTCACTCCACCCCAGGCAGAGAGGTCAGAGGTCAGAGGTCAGCGGTCAGCGGTCAGAGGTCAGAGGTCAACGGTCAACGGTCAGAGGTCAGCGGTCAGCGGTCAGCGGTCAGCGGTCAGCGGTCAGAGGTCAGAGGTCAGAGGTCAGAGGTCAGAGGTCAGCGGTCAGCGGTCAACCAAGGCGGTCAGGCGGTCAGCGGTCAGCGGTCGCGGTCAGCGGTCACGGTCCCTAGCGGTCCGGTCAGCGGTCAGCGTCAGAGGTCAGACGTCAGACTGGACGGGTCACGCGGTGCGGACACCTAGTGAGGTCGCTGACGGTCCTGGGGGCGGTCTGAGGGGTGCCGCACTGGGCCCGACGCGGGCCGGTCAACAGGCGGTACCGTCTGATGGTCATCAACTAATGTCACAGCAGTCAACGTTGACCCTCGTCCTGGCGGTCATCGCTCTGTCGTGTGGTCGCTGGACGGTCAGTTCGGTCCAATTCAGAGCGGCGGGAGGCGCGACAGCTGACCAGACCGGTCACACGACAATTCCAGTACCACACAGGACCACGCACAGGACACCATAGGAACCAGCACAGGACCAACAGGGCCACACAGGGCCACACAGTACTCACAGGGGTGCACAGGGGACACAACAGGATCACACCAGGGCCCACACAAGGGCCACAGGAGGATCACACCAGGATACAGCCGGGCCACACAGGGCCGCAGCCGCGCGAGGCGAACGGCTTGGTCCCCTTGAGCAGAACGCGCCGCGAACGCTCCGTCGCTCCACGACGAATACCCCGCAACGGCTCCAACAGAGTAACATTGAGTGGCGACTGGATGACTAGTTACGGGCGCTGGCTCTTGTGAGCACACACGCAACGCTCGCATGTTGACGGCGGGGCCCGTGGGTCGTATTCGCACACTGCAGCACAGTGTAGCGGGTCACCTGACGGCGTAGAGGAGCAGGATAAGAGAGAGAGGAGGAGGAGAGAGGGAGGAGGGAGGAAGGGAGGAGGAGGAAGAGGAAGGGAGGAGGAGAGAGGGAGGATGGGAGAGGGAGAGAGGGAGGATGGGAGAGGGAGAGGAGGGAGGGAAGGAGGGAGGAGGGAGGAGAGAGGAAGGAGAGAGGGAGGGAGGGAGGGAGGGAGGGAGGGAAGAGAGAGATGTTGCGTTCCACCACAGCAACTGCCAACAGCGACACGGCGCCTCTACTGCCCCCCCCCCATCCCCCTGATTCGTCACTACCGTGTCCCGGGGAACGTCACTACCGCACCTGGCCGCCAATCAGCTCTGATGAATCACAGCCCTGAAGTAGGAGAGAGAGAGAGCTGACAATCTCGACACCGGCAGAACTAGGACTGCAGGGCGCCCGCGTCGGAAGTTGAGCTGGCGCGGCTCAATCGAGGGACCAGAAGCGCCCCACTCGGAAGTCGCAGGCCGCCACCTAGGCTGCGGCACACGCGGTCGGTCCGGATCGCGGCGGTCTGACCGATAGCGACTGCCGAGTACTGACGGTGCGATTAGCACCTGCGATAAGATCGGGAAGTTCTAACCGTCAGCGCCACCCGACAGCCGCCGAGCTCCGGTGAAATACAGCCGGCCAGTCGGTAAACATGAGCAGCATACGCTAAATACCGACTGATTATAAGTCAGCAGCGCGTCAGACAGCACGGCCCAACTGCCCCCAGTTCAGTGTAAATCGCGGCGTAGCCCTGCCAGCGTGGTGAATATAGTGCGCCCTTCAGGACCGAGGTTGTAAGCGATGTACGCCCGGCACGGGCTCCACGCCAGCCCCCGGACGGCAGCTGGCAGTCATCAATGGCACCTCATCTCATGTCCTGTGACTGGTCTGCCAAACTGATGCACAGCTGCTGTATTACTACGCAGCAGCTAACCACGGCCTCCATCCGGAGGTCACTCAGGACTAGAGCTGCAGAACTCAAGTCACAGCGTCCCAGACCAGAACTGGTCACGGCCGTGACGGAAGCTGTGACTGACCAGGCCAGCGGCATGGGGTTAGCATTGCAGAGCCGTGACTTGAATTGTGACTTGCTGGCTCATTCTGTGGCCGTGACCTGTGACCAAGATTCAGGATTGTCTGCACCTCTTCTCAAGACACACAGTGAGACAGGAAGCTGGCGGTCGGCAACGAACCGGCAGCCGGGGGGAGGGGCATCCCCCTTCCTCCCCCGACTCAACACGTTTTAACATACAGCGTGCAAGGACGCACTTGGCCTCCTGCCAGACACACACACACTCACACACACACACACACACACGGCGCCGACTGTGGAGAGGCCCGGCAGGGAGGCCCCTGGCGAGCGCCAGCACAGAGAGACAAGCCGACGACCAAGCCAGTGGCGGTCACACCTCACAGCTAACCGGGCTACCCAGCGACTCCTGGTCAGAGATCACGCTAACAAGTCACCGCCGCAGACACAGCAGCCGCCAGCAGCTCAGGGACGTTCCCTGTATCGTCTGGTCCTCTTCAGACGGTCAGTCGCCACCCAGCGACTCCTGGTAAGCGTCTGGGCCGCGGGCAGACACAACACTTCCGAGTAGCCGGTGCCCCCTCCCCTGTGACACCGCTGTGCTGGCTCACGAGCAACTGTCAACACCTGGACGGTGGTGACCCGACTGCACTCGGCGAGGTCAGAGACACCATCTCACTGATCAGACTCAGGCCGGTAGAGGTGCCGATCAGCACTGCCATGGTCCGCTGGCTTGCAGACGCTACGATACCATGGGCTGAGTGCAGCATATGATCCAGACTGGTTATTGATTCGACACTGATTGAATCGATTGGAATCGTTCAACCGAAATTCCTTGAATCAAAGAAGAACTGATTCACCGTCATATTTTGTTTATTCATGAATCATGATTGAATCAAAGCCGGCAGAGCAACAAGGCTGATTGAATCAAACAGATTACGCAGTGTTATTTCAATGGTGAACCAAACGTGATTCGATCAAAAAACGTTTTAATTTGTTGAATCGGAAATAATTTATCAAAATGGTTATCGATGAATCAAACGGGGACTGAATCATTCACATTCGAAAATGAACCGTAATTGAATCCTTCCAAAAAAAGTGTAATCAATAACCAGTCTGGACGTATCTGTCGGTTATCGCCGGATCACATGCCGTAACGCTCCAGCAGCACAGCCGGACCGGTCTCAGATCACCCCACCCGCCTCCGATGCCACGCCGGCGGGCCTCAGAACCCGGCTCCGATATCAGTCGCTGGCGATACCGACTCGGCGCAGCGCACTGTCAACAGTTTACCGGATAACTGTGACCGTGACAGCTGCTCAGAACATATCGCCACGCCCGGCAGCCAGCACGGGAGGGCGTGTTCCGGCCGGCGGCGGGCTACATCTCCGTCATCAGAACCGTCCGACCGGAGATACCCAATACTCGTCTCACACACGCGCGCACAGAGGAGGGCTCGACCGGCGGCCATCACCGGCGGCGGGGAGGGCCGGCCGCAGCCCGCGTGTCGCGTCACTTGGCACCAGCGCGGCCCGCGCGGCGGCCGAAATAGCCTCCCCGGATGCCGCTCGGTCACCGCCGCCGCCGCGCACCGCGGCGTGACGCGTCACCGACGCCGGCATTCACCGCGACGGTCACGTGACGTTACGGTAACGCCCGGCGCGGGGTCACGTGGCGCGCTGGTGACGGCGAGTTACAGGGAGGCCGCTGATGCGTCCGACGTCGACGTGTCCGAGCTCGACTGTATCTGTAATCGCGCTATCCGCCAGCGATATCATGCCATGACGGCGTGATACCACCGGCCTGCGATGGAGGCAGGGCAGGGGAAGCCAAACTACAGCCGGCGATGCGGGGAAGACAGGAGAAGCCAAGCTACGGCAGAGTCCGTCAGCAGCCACCTTCGATATCAACCTGCCCGAACACGATGTGAGCAGTGACGAATAACGCTAACATAACGTGTTGTTAGTTTACATATGCCGTCCCAGTAGTTGGCGTCATCACTGACAGTGGGACAGGGCGAGTCTCTGTTTGTTTATTGGAGTTGTAGGGTGCGCCGACACCTCATGTCAAATTGCGCCTATAGCGAGCATCTGTGAGTAGGAAGGCCGCACGGTTAGTATGACGAGTCACACGTGTAACAGAGCCGGGCCGCCACCACCGCCGTGTGTGACGGTCTGCTGGACAAAGTGAGCCGCTCAGCCGGAGCCGGGTCAGCTGCCGTGTACCGTGTACTGCGGGCGCCCGCAGCCCTCACCACTCCGCGTCATAACCACTGACGACACCTCTACTGCTACCGTCACCAGCCTGCTGAGATCAGTACCGTCACCAGCCTGCTGAGGTCAGGGCACAGCAGAGCTGGCGCCGCCCTGTGTCCATATCTACTGACAACACCGCTACTGCTACCGTCACCGAGCCCTGCTGAGGTCAGGCACAGCAGAGCGGCGCGTCCCTGTGTCGATATCCATGACAACACCGCCTACTGCTAACCGTCACCAGCCTGCTGAGGTCAGGCACAGGCAGAGCTGGCGCCGCACTCGAATACCGTCACAGCCTCTGAGGTCAGGGCACAGCAGAGCTGGCGCCGTCCCTGTTTGTCATATTCTACTGACAACGACCGCTACTGCTAGCCGTCACCAGCCTGCTGAGGTCAGGGCACAGCAGAGCTTGCGCCGCCCCTTGCTACCGTCACCAGCCTTGCTGAGGTTCAGGGGTACAGCAGAGCTGGCGCGCCCCTGTTCATATCTACTGACAACACCGCTACTGCTACCGTCACCAGCCTGCTGAGTCAGGGCACAGCAGAGTGGGCCGCCTGTTGTCATATCTAACTGACAAACACCGCTACTGCTACCGCATCAGCCTGCTGAGGTCAGGGCACCAGCAGAGCTGCGCCGCCCCTGTGTCATATCCACTGACAACACCGCTACTGCTACCGTCACCAGCCTGCTGAGGTCAGGGTACAGCAGGGCTGGCGCCGTCCCTGTGTCATATCCACTGACAACACCGCTACTGCTACCGTCACCAGCCTGCTGAGGTCAGGGCACAGCAGAGCTGGCGCCGCCCCTGTTACCGCACCCAGGCCTGCTGAGGTCAGGGCCCACAGCTACTGCTTACCCGTCACCAGCCTTGCTGAGGTCAGGGCACAAGCAGAGCTGGCGCCCGCCCCTGCTACCGTCACCAGCCTGCTGAGGTCAGGGCACCGCACTGCTACCGTCACCAGCTGCTGAGGTTCAGGGTACAGCAGGGCTGGCGCCGTCCCTGTGTCAAATCCACTGACAACACCGCTACTGCTACCGTCACCAGCCTGCTGAGGTCAGGCACGCAGAGCGGGGCGCCGCCGCCTGTGTTCATATCTTACTGACAACACCCGCTACTGCTACCGTCACCAGCTGCTGAGGTCAAGGGCACAGCAGAGCTGGCGCCGCCCCTGCTAACCGTCACCAGCCTGCTGATGGTCAGGGCACAGCAGAGCTGGCCGCCGCCCCTGCTTTACCGTCAACCGCCTGCTGAGGTCAGGGACAGCAGAGCTGGCGCCGCCACTGTACCGTCACCAGCCCTGCTGAGGTCAGGGCACAGCCAGGAGCTGTGCGCCGCCCCTGTGTCGTATCTACTGGACAACACGCCCCTGTTACCGTCACCAGCCTGCTTGAGGTCAGGGGCACAGCAGAAGCTGGAGCGCCGTTACTGAGCAGATGGCGGCGAAACCTCATCGGTGACGCCCGCCACTCAAGTGGTCCCCACATCGCGATACCCGACCGAAACTTCGGTAGTTCGAGATCTGCATAACAAGGAGCATCAGTCCCGCGTTCTCCTCCCCCCCCCCGACTCGTGTCGCGAGCGTTCCACACCACTTCCCTTCCCTCGGCTGCCCCCCCCCCCCACCGTCCGGTCTCCCGAGCCTGCACAACCACCGCTGCCGTCCGGCAGCCCGCACTCACAGAAGATGGTGCGGTCGATGATGTAGGCGTCCGACATGCCCACTTTGACCGGGTGCGCCGTCGTCTGGATGCCCGAGATGTTGACGGGCACCTCCCGGTAGGCGAACACCACGTTACCGCTGTTGTGGATCGTTACCTGCCGGCGGCGGGGGGGGGGAGGGGGTGAGGCACACATCCAGGCGATGTCCCAGAATAACGACGGCGCAATATGACCTGAACACACGCAGTCGGTCGCCACATGTCCGGTACCGCGGCGGGCAGGGCTGGGTAATGAGGGGAGAAAAAACGCAGCCGGCGCTGGGGAAACATTACAGACTGGCTGCAGTGATCGCTGCAGTGATCGCCGACTGCAGCAGAGGCCGGCACACGGTGGCAGTGAATTCCGACGAATTTCCGCGGCTGCAGAGTTTGGAACTGCCACGGGTCCAGGAGAAACTGTCACAGGTCTGGGGCACGACTGATCGAGGTCTGGGTAGGCTTTATGTAACGGGATTGATAAGTACACAAACTTCTCCGAATTCGTGCCACGCAAGTCAACAACAGACGTCCTCTTTGTCTCACAGAAACATAACAAATAAGCCTGGGTTTTGACAAGAGACCTTTGTTTACGGGAACATATATTCAGAGATGTCAGTAAAGCCACGTCAGCTGGGATCACTGGGCAGACCACAGATCAAACATAGTCACAAATCGCAGAGCCAGCGCCGATAATCGGTCTGCAGTCAGGTAGTCTGGTCTGTGGTCTCTGGTTTCTGGTCTGTGGTCTCTGGTCTGTGGTCTCTGGTCTTGGTCTCTGGGTTTCTTGTGGTCTCTGGTCTGTGGTCTCTTCTGGTCTGTGGTCTCATTCTGGTCTGTGGTCTCTGGTCTGTGGTCTCATGGTCCCTGTGGTCCTGGTCTGTGGTCTCTGGTCTGTGGTCTCTGGTCTGTGGTCTCTGGTCTGTGGTCTCTGGTCTGTGGTCTCCTGGTCCTGTGGTCTCCTGGTTCTTGTGGTCTCTGGTCGTGGTCTTGGTCTGTGGGTCTCTGGTCTGTGGTCTCTGGTCTGTGGTCTCTGTCTGTGGTCTCTGGTCTGTGGTTATCTGGTCTGTGGGTCTCTGGTCTGTGGTCTCTGGTCCTGTGGGTCTCTGGTCCTTGGTCTCTGGTCTGTGGTCCTCTGGTATGGTGGTCTCTGGTCTGTGGTCTCTGGTCTGTGGTCTCTGGTCTGTGGTCTCTGTGTCTGTGTCTCTGGTCCATGTGGTCTTCTGGGTCTGTGGTCTCCTGGTCTGTGTCTCTGGGTCTGGTGGTCTCTGGTCTGTGGTCCTCTGGTCTGATGGTCTCTTGGGTTCCCCTCCCTTTTGGGGTTTGGGTCTCTGGTCCCTGTGTCTCTGGTCTGTGGTCCTCTGGTCCTGTGGTCTCTGTCTGTGGTCTCTGGTCTGTCTGGTCTGTGGGTCTCGGTCTGTGGTCTCTGGTCTGTGGTCTCTGGTCTGTGGTCTCTGATTCTCTGGTCTGTGGTCTCATGGTTCTGTGGTCCTCTGGTCTGGTGGTCTGTGGTTCTGGTCTGGTGGTCTCTGGTTCCTGTGGTCTCTGGTCTTGTTGTATCTGGTCTGTGGGTCTGTGTCTCTGGGGTCTCTGGGGTCATGGTGGTCTCTGGGGTCTGTGGTTCCTGGGGGTCTGGTGTCTCTGGTCTGTGGTCTGTGGTCTGTGGTCTGCTGGTCCTGTGGTCTGTGGTCTGTGGTCTCCTTGGTCTGTGGTCTCTATTCCCCTGTGGTCTGTGGTCTCCTGGTCTGTGTCTCTGGTCTGTGGGTCCTCTGGTCTGTGGTCTCTGGTAAATGTGGGTCTCTGGTCTCTGTGTCTGTGGTCTCTGGTCTGTGGTCTCTGGTCTGTGGTCTTCTCTGGTCTGTGGTCCTCTGGGTCTGTGTGGGTCTTGGTACTGTGGTCCTCTGTCTGTGTCTTCTGGTCTGTGGTCTCTGGTCTGTGGTCTCTGGTCTTGTTGGTCTGTGGTCCGTGGTCTCAATCTCTCTCCGTCTGGTGTGTGACCTTGGGTCTCGGGTCTCTGACGTGTTATGTCTGGTCTTTGGTCTCCGTTCCTCGTATCTCCCGCTTCTGATCTCTGTTGTGATATCTGGCCTACAGTACGGGTGCCGTGTGACTGCCCGGGTCTGCAGCGTACACGGCAGTCTCACCTGGAAGCTGAAGGCGGTGTTGTTGGCCTCCTGCAGCGGCACCTTCTCCCACTGCACCGTCAGCGAGGTGTCTGCAATATGACAAGATCGTCAGAGAGGAGCCTGCAACAACACAGCCCGGGGAGCCCCGTCAGTGGCAGTGGAACACGCCGAGACAAGTCACAGTTCTCACAGAATACAACATCCCGGACTGCACAGTCACGGGCCACTGCTAACAAAACACGATCTCAGGGAGCTATTTTGTATTTGATTCATGCGATGACAAACTGCTGAAACAGCTGCTGATGTTGGCCGAAATATTCATCATTTCAATACCTGTTTGAATTACGCGTCAATCAACTACCAATAGCAGACAGTAGAGCTCCGACAGAAGGCTGTGCCATCGTTTTCAGCTGGCGAGTTGCGCTGGGCAGCATCAAACTAGCGACGCTTCCCTCATCGATCTCACACGGCCGCGAGGGGATGAATACAAAACACAGCACGTGCAGTGCCTCAGTCGGGCCGGGCCCACCGTCCCCTGCCCACACACTTCAGATATGCAGCACCGAATTCACGTAGTCAGCCCACTGAGGTGAGCTGACGGCAAAACCGGTTTGACAGCAGCGTGCAGCGGCGGAGCGGGCCGGCTCGGCACCGCCTCCCTCCTGTTCCACTGTCGGCCTGGACTGAGAGGGCCGGCCCCTCCTCTCCCACTGTCGGCCTGGACTGAGAGGGCCGGCCCCTCCTCTCCGCACTTTGTCGGGCTGGACCTGAGAAGGGCCCGGCCCCTGCTCTCCCACTCGTCGGCCTGGACTGAGAGGAACACCGGCCCCTCCCTCCCCACTGTCGGCCTGGATCTGAAGAGGGCCGGCCCCTCCTCTCCATGATGAGATTGTTTTTATGGGAGCGCCAACCAACGAAGGCTATACTCGCGCCCGTAACAGCAGACTAACTAATTACCAGAATGGGTATACAACCGATTAGTCTCAGAAGCCGAGCGATGAAAGCGAAGGAGAGTCCCTTGTGTCTACAAAAAACGAGTCGTCCCCAAGCGACTCCCAGGGTCAGCCGAGAGCTGTCGTCCGAAAAAATCTCCTTCCTCTTCCCCCTCCAAGAGACGACAGTCAAGGAGGAACATGCTAGATCAAGAGAGCAGAGAACCGCACTCTGGAAAGCAAACTGGCCATTTCGGCAGATCCGCAAAGAGGCCAAAGGTAGCCATGGCGTCGCATAGGTTGTGTCCTGTGCGTAGCCTGCAGAGGACTACTTCGTCTCGCCCCCTGCATTTGCGAAGGGCGGTAACTGCCATAACGTGATAGTTTTTTGGTTTTGATAATCAAACAGCTTTTTATATCCATCCAGGCCCATCCTTCTCCCATCTGTCGGCCTGGACTGGGAAGGCAGATACCTCTTGTTCCCACTGTCCTGTGGCAGAGAAAACGGAACCTGAGAGGGCCGGCTCCCTTCTCTCCCCAACTGGACTGAAGGTGCCGGCTCCCTTCTCTCCCCCATGGATCTGAGAGGGGCCCGGTCTTACCTTTCTCTTCACACACTGGAACTGAGAGGGGCCCGGCTACCCTTCTCTCCCACTGAACTGAGGAGGGCCGGCCTCCCCTTTCTCTCATAAGTGTCTCTCGTCCCACTGGACTGAGAGGGCCGGCTCCTTCTCTCCCACTGGAGACTGAGAGGCGGCTCCCTTCTCATCTGCCAATCACTGGACTGAGAGGCCGCTCCCTTCTCTCCACCCCTGGACTGAGAGGGCCGGCCTCCCTTTCTCTCCCCACTGGAACTGAGAGGGCCCGGCTCCCCTCCTCTCTTCACGGAAACTGAGAGGGCCGGGCTCCCTTCTTCTTCCACTGGACTGAAGAGGGCCGGCTCCCTTCTCTCCGAGCGCACTGGAACTGAGAAGGGCCGGCTCCCTTTCTCCACTGGACTGAGAAGGGCGCCTCCCTCCTCTCCCACTGGAACTGAGAAGGGGGCCGGCTACCTTCTCTCCCCTGGACTGAGAGGGGCCGGCTCCCCTTCTCCTCCCACTGGACTGAGAGGTGCCGGCTCCCTTCTCCATCCACTGGACTGAAGAGGACCTGGCTCCCTTTCTCTCTCCCACTGGACTCCGAAGAGGGGCGGCTCCCTTCCTCTCCTCACTGGACTGAGAGGGGCCGGCTCCCTTCTCTCCCCACTGGACTGAGAGGGCCCGGCTCCCTCCTCTCTCCACTGACCCTGAGAGGGCCGCTCCCTTCTCCTCCACACTGGACTGAGAGGCCGACTCCCTTTCTCTCGCCACTGGACTGAGAGGCCGGCTCCTTCTCCTCCACTGGACTAGTAAGGGGCCGGCTCCCTTCTCTCCCACTGGAACTGAGAAGGGCCGGGCTCCCTTCTCTCCCCACTAGGACTGGAGGGCCGGTCCTCCTCTCCCACTGGACCTGAGAGGGCCGGCTCCCTTCTCTCCCACTGGACTGAGAGGGCCGGCTCCCTTCTCTCCCACTGGACTGAGAGGGCCGGCCCCTCCTCTCCTCTCCCACTGTTTTCCCTCTATGGCGACAGAAGCCGGCCAGTCCTCCCGATGAGGCCTGCTCTCACGATCCGACCCCAGCACGGCTCAGAGAAGTGACGGCTAACCACACCCTGCAGCCCTCTACCTGAACCCACCTCAGCCTCAAGGACCAGCGCACACGGCTCAGAGAAAGTGGACGGCCTACCACAACCACTGCAGCCCTCTACCTGAAACCCACCTCAGCTCTCAAAGGACCTAAGCGCATAACGGCTTCAGAGAATGAACGGCTAAACCACAACCCTGCAGCCATCTACTGACCACGTCCCACAACCTTCAGCCTACAAAAGGACCACCGCACACGCTTCAGAGAGGTGACGGTCTAACACACAACCCATGCAAGTCCATCTAGACCATGAAACCCACCTCAGCCTCAAAAGGGGACTCACCGCACACGGCTACAGAGAAGTGACGCTAACCAACAACCCCTGTATCATTGTTCTGTTGATGCTGCAGCCGCTCTACCTGGAACCCCACCCTCAGCCCCAAGGACCCAGCGCCACCACGGCTTCAGAGAAAAGTGACGGCTACTCACACCCTGCAGCCTCTATCCTGAAACCCACCATAAAGCCCCAAAAGGACAAGCGCACACACGGCTCAAGAGAAGTGAAAACGGCTAACACACACCCTAGTCAGCCCTCTAACCTGAACCCACCTCAGCCTCAAAGGACCCAGCGGCACCCGGCTCAGAGAGGGTGACGGGCCCTTAACCCAAACCCTCAACCCCTCTACTGAACCCAACTCAGCCTCAAAAGGACCACCGCACACGGCCAGAGGAGGTGACGGCTAACCACACCCTGCAGCCCTCTACCTGAACCCACCTCAGCCTCAAGGACCAGCGTAAAACGACACAATAGTATGCATTAACATGTTACTGCAAAAAGGCTTACAATCTGAATCCACGCAACAAAAAAACAACCACAGCAATACGTATTTCCTAAAAACACAGCGCAGTGTTAAGCGTTCGCATTCTTAACAAAGACAATGTTCTGGACAGCCGATTTCGTTGAATGTATAATCCCCATATTTGTCAACCGTTTTCCCGGCGTCGCTGTGCCGCCTGGGCGGGGGACGGGGGCGGCGGCGGGACGTACCGTTGGCAGAGTACTTGATGACCGAGTCCTGTGTGATGGTGGTGTCGAAGTTGGCCATCAGCGGCGCGATGTACTGCGTGGCCGCCAGCCACGAGTGCAGGTAGTCGCCCGTGTACAGGAAGCCGCCAGTCGCGATCGTGATGTTACGGATGATGTGGCCGTAGAACGGGAAGTCGAACTGGAGCGGCACACGCTACCGGCGGCAGAGAGCGGCGTTAGTGGAAACAGTGAGCGCGGGCAGGGGCAGGGGCAGGGGCAGGGGCAGGGGCAGGGGGAGGGGCGAGGGCGGGGGAGGGGCGGGGAGGGGCGAGGGCGGGGGAGGGGCGGGGCGGGGCGGGGCGGGCGGGGCGGGCGGGGAGGGAGCGAGGGCGAGGGCGGGGGAGGGGGGAGGGGCGGGGAGGGGCGAGGGCGGCAGGAGGGCCGTGGTGCGAAAAGGGCGGAGGTGGGAGTGAGGAAGTACAGGACAGGGGCGGGGCGGGAACGGTGGGGGACGGTCGATCGCACCTGTCCCACACCCACCCTTGTCGCAATCAGGGCTCCGAAGAGACAGGACAGATTTGCATCAGAGTTGTGATTTGTATCTGCACAACAAGCAGACAAGAAGTTCGCTGCCTCGTAAGAGCAGCGTGCAATTCGCTGATGTATTCACACAACATGACACTCAGCGTTGCGTTGCACATACTGAGTGTCACTTATATATGCTGGCTGAGTGCATTCGCCATGTTACTTATATACCAATCGCCATGTTTTGTGCATTGTGTATTTCTTTGATAACATATTTTGATATATTCACTACGCTTCTGTAAGTCTGATAATGATGATTGGGGCTTAAGGCCGCCGCAACAAAATACCACAGTTAAAATACCATAGTTATATGGGAAGTTAAATGGCGCCCATTTCTGTAAGTCTCGAAGTCACTAAACAGGAACGAGATCTCATGATGATGATACAGCACACAGACATGACTGTACGTGCCTGTGTATCGCCGCCCGGGGAGTGCGGGTGGCACTGTCTGAGCCACAGCATGTGCAGCGCACCCACCTTACACCGGTGTCTACCAAAGGTGCACTGGCAGCGGCCGGGGATCGACCAGCGGCCACGCGGCAGGTGGGGACTGGACCTCCGGCCGAGGAAGCGGGTCAGGCAGCGGAGAACCTGCAGACATCGGGATGGCGCAGGATAAGGCAGGATAGGATGGTCTGTAGGACAGGATGATTTCCAACGAGGACTGGGAGAGCAGGCTGCAGGGAGGACGACATAGAGACGAGGGACAGGGCCGGGGCGGGGGATATGGACCGTGATCAGGCCTTCCGGCGCTCTCAGTCACCTTTAGAGGTCACGGTAGCCGTTCGGTAACCATCCTATCGGGGTCAGAGGCAACACAAACAACAAACACCGAGCAGGTACGCTTCCATCGACCGCGACGTGTCCACTTTGCAGGGGATTGTTTCCGCCACGGAGCTTAGAACTGGTGCCAAGGTAAAACTCGGGAGTAACTGAGGTATCGGTATGTTGGGAACAGTAGGCCTCATCTGACATGTTGTGAGGAGCCGCTATAAAGATAACTACCCGGCCCCGCTTGCAGCCGATCGCTGGGATTGATCAGGGCTGCTAAAGAGCAGAGTCGCTGAGGAAGACAAAATCAGGTTTAAATATAACGGATACCCAATAAACATCGATAATCTATGTATATACATATTGAAACAACGACCCAGTTCTGCTTAAAGTATGCTGATATTACGCTTCTTTGAATAGCAGATTATATAGCAGATTATAGCAGATTATAGCCAGCATGCCAGACTTTGCAGACACTTTTGACGGATCACTGCAGATCCAGCTATGACACTGGCAGATCTGCGGGAACGGATGTTGGGAAAACCACCACTGGACACATACGAATGATGACTCCGTGCCAGTCTGCACACGCCTCTCGGGCGCTGAGATGCCAGTCTGCACACGCCTCTCGGGCGCTGAGACCCGGCCTGGCAGCAATTAACTAATTATTCATCTAGAAATAAGCGATTCCAGCAAAATAAACTCAACAGACATTTGTTCAACCGGAGGGAACCGTCTGAAAGCACCCATTTCCGGTCCATTTGAAAGCAGTCCACAAATAGCATCAGTGCGTCGGACGCGGAAACGAGCACAAGATCTGGCGCGCTGACAGATTCGGCTGATAGTCTCCGAGACGGTGGAGCGGCTGACGTCTCTCTCCGCCTAAACAACACGACAATCCACTCCGGGCAGCAGAGCAGGCGCACGGAGCGGGCGGACCGGCTCACACGATAGCGTGCCGACAGCCGGCGGTGAAGGGCGTGGACGCGGCCGCTGCCGGGTGCAACAAGGAGGCAGAACACCGAGCGCGTGTAGTGTGAGAGGACGGCAGGCAGCACGTCACGGCTCGTCACGACCCGTCACGGCGGCTCGTCACGGCGGGAGGGGGAGGGCTGCTGCGTGAAGAGCGGCCTCTGTCTGAACGTCTCAGTGCGGTGACAGGCAGATAGACAGACGGTATAGCTCACGGTTATGAAGTATGTGGACTGGTGGTCCGTCAAGTTTGTTTGCGGGTGCTCCGTTATGTTGGTGGGTAGGAGCACAATGTGTGATATCTGCTCCTAGGTCAGCACATAGTAGGAGGAGACCCGGGTTAGTTGACAGTTTTATACTTGAATTGGCAAAGTTTGATTATGATTAAATACATGTTCATGTGTTTGTTGTCATTGGATAGCCCACTCCGTGGTTTATCAAAGAGTACACAGCTGAACTCCACTGGGACTTGATGCTGCATCCGGTCAAACTTCATCCGGTCAAAGCAGCTAAACTCAAATGTTCCAATTTAACCAGAGTCGGGGAAATTTGGGTCAGTGGGTGGGACAAGTTGGTGTAAAAATACAATGCTGATTATGGTACCTAAGCAAATTTATTTGCTTTGTTCAACGTGCTCGCACGGACGGCTAGTCGCCGTCATCTGGTAAGCGAAGCAAGCTGCCCTTGACGGCTTAATACGTCTCTTGGCGACACAATATATACAAACTCAAGTTCGCTTTCGCGCACTAAGGACAGACACTTCATCAGCAATGCATAGCCAGTGCTTGAAAAGATGGGCTGCAACACGAAACAACAATGTAACTTTCGCATTTTGGCGATTAAAAAGAGTGGTATGAGAAGACGGAAAAATCAGCGGGTCCCAAGAACCCCATCATAACGATTTTGTTTGTTTATTGGGGTTTTCGGGCGCGCCGACCATCATAACGATTTATATTGTTACTAAAACATTGGACAATTAGGAAAAATTGACAACTGAAATCATCTGAGTGAGTGGCCCAAAAGTCAATGAAGGACCACTGTGTGAATAAACATAATAGTTCGTCTGCTGTTGGATGGCACGTGGGAATGCCGAAATCGATTGGCAATCGGCGCATTCTTGTGTGTACTGTCACGAGGCCAACTGGAACACCACCGAAAGCGACCGAGATAACATGGGCCGTGGCCAAACTCGAGTCGCAAGTCAGAACCCTCTGGCCAAACTAGCCCTGAACGGTGGTTTTAATTTTGAAATCACGTAGATATTTCAGATGTTCCGATTGCGATTAGCGATTGCATGGGTTTAATCCACGTCAAAACATACAGAGCTGAGCAAAAATGTATCTTTTGCATTTATTGCGGCTCTTGGTCATCCTCGTTATTATCAGCACCATGACCAACCCCAATACGAGTTTTCGACATGTAAGATTTGGGAAAATTATTAGAATATATAAACTACCCCAGCTTACCCCCTCTCAGCGACAACCGCCAGTGTGCCGGGTGTGCCCTACTCACTGCAGCTCGTCGGTGTGCCTTCGACAGCATGTCATGCTGGACGACGCTCTGTGCCGGCCGCTGCTCCAGGTCCACCCAGTAGTCCCGGCCCTGCGGCACGAACTTCGACTCGTAGTACTTGTGATCATCCTGCCGAGGAGGACGGGCACAGGTCAGCGGTGTCAGCGGTTCATGCAAGGGGTAGATATCTAGCTAGCGGTTACACCCCGCGGTCAATAGCGTCCAAGCAACCTATCAGCGAGGTGTCAGCGTGTCAGCACGGTCATAGGTCATAGGTCACGATATAGCGGCGTCAGCGGTTTTCTCGAGGGCGCCGGCAGCAGGGTAGGAACGCTTGTCCCGGACGGCCCCAGACCGGGCAGACACGGTTCACTGGATAGGGTCAGTCCGGCGGCCTGGGATACCAAGACAGCCGACGTCACAACCCAAGCGGCGCGCTCCTGGACCAGATGCGTCGGGAGCTAGGCGCAACGTCGTCGAGTGGGCCTACAGGTCGGCGTGGTACCCAGAGACCCCCAGCTACGGCAGTCCCAAGGCGGCGCCCATCGCTGGACCTCTGCAGGAGGTACCACGCGGGCTAGTGCAGTCAGAGCTGGATATCCAGAGCAGCCAGGGAGCTCAACACCGCTGCGCGGTGCACTCACTGACCCTCGGGAGTCACCCGCAATCTGGCTAACAGTCAGCTGGATGACCACATGACAGCCGGGCCCACCACCGACCGTGAGCGGTCCCGCCTCCCTGACCTCCGGAGGTCACCGGCTACAGTCGCCTGTACCAGGACAAAAGGCCCCCCCACCAAGCGGCACCCTCTTGACCCGTCGGAGTCACCGGGCTACAGTCGGACTGGATACCAGAGACAGCCGGGTAACACAGCTGTAGCGCCTCCTATCCCCTACCGCAGCAAACTGCCTGTTCTAGCGTGTCCATTTCGGGCAGCGCCGCTCACCGGTCACTCGGGGGGCGGTACAGTCTGGGAGTAACTGCATAACCTAGAGACAAGCCCGGGTTGTTCCACCAACGCGCGCGCCTCCTGTACCTCCGAGGTCGATACGGCCCGGGACTACAGTAGATGCAAGGAGCGCAATTACGTTGAGGTCGTCAGCGGCAAATACAATCAGCCAGGAAGGGCTATGGGAATCTGTATGAGCATTCGCAGAGTAGTAAACATGCCGAGAGAACGCGCGCCCTACATCAGGTAAAAGCATTGTCTAGAGTCTAATAAATTGGCCGAACATAGGTGGTGGTTGTGGTGTCTGTGACGGGATCGCTTCAGAGATTAAAGGAGGCGCTGAATGATCCCATAGTCACGGGGGGGGGGGGGCAGGAGGGAATGGAAGGGCGCGCTTCACGCCCCTACACGTCACGGCCACAGAGGCAGACGCGACCTGGTGACAGCGTAAACAGCGCTCGCCTTTCGCCTGCACCGAGTCAGCCTAAACAAACACACCAGTCACGCCAGTGATGATTCCAGCTATCCGGAAGTCTCCCAAACATGCCAGCCATGCTTCAGTGCAGCTCTGACACGAATCAGAGATCTGCTGCAAACCTGACACACTCCATACCACCTGGATGCTCGTCGTGTTTCCATTTCTCACGACTGCAAGCGATTGCCACCGCTGCTGTCGTCTGTGATCCGGCCAGACGCCACAGCGAGCCGCACGCTCGGCGTTCAGTTTAGGCTACCGCCTGATCGGGGGGGGGGCTGAACCCCGTCGCGGCACGCCAGAGAGAGCCCAGAGCACCGGAGCCAGCCGCGGACCTGAGCCCGGAAGACCACAGCCCCGACCCGGGTCGGAGACCCGCCCCGGACTCGTCGTGAGACGCAGCCCGGACCGTCGGAGACACCACGGACCGTTCGGAAGACCAGCACGGAACCGGTCGGAAGAACCAGCCACGGACCGCCGGAGAACCACCCCGACCGCCGGAGACCACCCACGACCCGTCGAGAACTGCAGCCACGGTACCGTGCGGAGACCCAGCCCCGGACCGCCGGAGACAAAGCCACGGACCGTGGAGAGGACCAGCCACAGCGGGAACGTCGGAGACCAGAGCCACGGACCGGGTCGGAGACCCATCCCGGACCCGGCCGGAGCACCAGCCAGCGGGGACGGCCGAGAGACCAGCCCGCGGACTCGGCCGGGACAGCCCGGACCTCGCGAGAGCCAGGGCCCCGGACCGGTCGGAGACCAGCCCCCGGACCCGGTCGGAGACCAGCACAACGGACCGCTCGAGTACGCCAGCCACAGACCGGCCGGAGACCAGCCCCCGGACTCTGGCCGGAGACCGCCAGGAGGCCCCGTGACCGTCTGGTAGAATCAGCCAAGCGTGACCGGTTCGGAGACCAGCCAGTCCTCCGGCCCGGCGGCGGCTGACCGCCCCACAGAGCGCCTCCACCCTACAGCTGGCCAGTGATAGGCACAACTCCCATACCACGGCGCCATAGCAACAGCAGCGAGGTCATTAGCACACTCTGCCAGAAACGGTGACCTCCCATTGATCAGGCGTGTTCAACTCCGGAATCCAGCGAGCTTCCTCCCCCTGCCCGGTCAGCGGAACGACTCCCTGGTGACCCGTCTAATGAAGCAGACCACCAAGGACGACCGCGGAGGGCGAGGGGAGGGGGGGGGGGGCTCCGAGTCCGACCCGGCGTGGCACAGCTCTGGCAGCGGAATGTCATTTAAGAGAATATCGTGTCACCAGCCGCGGGGGGTGGATGTGCGGGAACCGCTTCCGCTCGCATGACACACACACAGACCGGTCAAATGACAGATCTACAAACTGACGCGACATAATTTATGAGTCTGGTGAGCAGTTTAAATGACCCTATTACGGGTGACATGTTACAAATGCAAGGAATGTTTGACACGCGAGGATTGCAAGCAACGTGCTTGCAAATGAACTTCGTCCAAGGGCACAGCGCAAGTGAAAACGCAATGTTTTCATTCCAGACCATTCGAGGAATGCCATATAAAACATCGCATTTCATGAGCTATGTTTCCTGCAATGCAAAGCGTGTACTCATGTTTGCATCGTTTTAAGGATAGTGTGTTTTCCCTTCCTTCCTGTTGCCATTAGCTTTCACAGCCCTGCATCTGTTTTTTTCCCCATTCATATCGGGGCTTCCGTGAGTTTTAAGTGCCAGCTTTTATTCTACACGAACGCTTTCACCGAATTTCCGCTGATGGCTGGCCACTACCCAGAGCCGCTTAATTTAATCCATTTAATCCGACACAATACATCTGACGTGTCCCATATACACCCGCTTTTCACAACCAGCAGTCAAGGTCGAACTGTGACGGCAGGAACTGAGCTCTATAGCGCCCAATGATGCCTCACATGTTCACCACCCCGAAAACAGCAGCCCACAGGGAGCGTGTACGCGACAATCGCACTGGTTATATAATGTATATCCGGCAGCGGGGACCAGACCAGCCGACGGCGACTGCCCTGCTGATGACAGGTGAACGCGCACGGCTCACATCCCTGGCTGTTCAGGAGCGGTGTGAGCCTGCGGTATCTACCGGCGGCTAACTATACTGACAGTTCCCGTGTATCTACAGCTACAACAGTGGCCCGTCAGATGCCTGTCTCTGAGCTACAGACGTATAGACGGCAATCACTGAGGTGCCGGCAGCGGCCAGGGTCGTGTCAAAGGTCAGAGGTCCCAGCTGAGAGCTGTCGGTACCCGCTGCTGCTGCTGCTGCTGCTGCTACCAGTGGCCGCCCAGCCGGCTGTTGACCTTAATAACCCTCAATCAGCGTACTGTGTGACGGCTGAGTTAGCCGCCGACCGACCGGGGCTGGCCTGACACGAGCGGCACTGTGGCGACTGAAGGCTGGACGAACTGCAGTCAGTAGCGGGCTGTCAGTCTGTCGACCCGTCGATGAGTGAGCCCTTTTCGAACAGCGGGACTCAGTTCGATGGCGTGACTCTGTGGTGCTGGCGGGCCCGCGATCTCTCCAAACACGCCGGATACAATCTGCTGAGCTGAACGCGCGGAACATTGCCGAATGGCCCAGCACGAGCGTTCAGAGCGCGCTGTGAAGTCAATCATGTGGCCAATCTCACTGTAAGCTAGCGCCATGCCTTGACTGCGCTGGTAAGCTTCCGTCACGTCCGCTCGGTTTACGACCGATGGTGACTGTTTGGCCTCCGTGCCACGCAATATGTCATCAGATCGGAATCCACCTTGACAATCACTGTACCGTGCGGCATTCCCCTCATCAGACTAAACGACCGACCGGTCCATCAGCAGCGCCACACAGGTCATCTCTCCCTCACTGGAAGAGGCTGACCGCGAGGCCGGGCGACAACGCGTAGCCGGTTAATTCCCGACCCGGGATCGAACCAGAGACATTCCTATCATCGTTCTAGTTCTCCGCCGACCGGGCTATTTCGACAACGAGATCGAGTGAGCCAAACGCCGTGGTCGAATAAGTGCGGCATTCTGAGCACTTCATTTACGATGCCGTGGATGGGTAAACCGTCACAGAGCTGCTGAAGCCCAGCAACGCCCGGGACCGCAGCAGCCGTCCAACATACCATACCGTACCCGTGACCAACACCATCGCAAAGCCATATACTCTGGTCTAAACACCGCTCATCCGTGACCGGACACATGACATTTGATACGAGGCTCCAGGAAGTCGATCATATAAACAACGCGTGTGTTTACGTCTACAGCACGAATTATTAAGCCTTCGGTATGTAGGACAGAACTTCATTGTCGGTTATATAATTGTCACAGGCTGCCGGTCTATCCCAAGCGCATGTGTACCCGAGGCTACAGAAAGGTCAGCTCTGCTCTGTACTAGCAATGCTGTGCGCTATCATGGGCCTAGAACTGTCAGCTCGGCCCGATACTCACAATCTGCGCCTGCTGCACGTCCGTGCCGTTGATGTGGTACGTGTGGTTGGTGCCCGGCTTGAAGTCGTCCAGGTCATCGTAGCTGGCCTCAGTGGCGGCTGCCGGCGTCGGGGCCGCCGTGGTGACCACGGGGGCCGCAGCTGCGGCAGCCGGGGCAGCCGTGGTTGCCGGAGCTGCCGGAGCTACCGGAGCTGCCGGAGCTGCAGAAGCTGCCGGAGCCGCAGGCGCTACAGCCGGGGCTGCCGTGGTGGCAGCCGCCGCCGCCGCAGCAGCGTCGGCCACGGTAGCGGCGGCAGCCGGGGTGGTGACGGCTGCTGCTGCTGCTGCTGCTGCTGCTGCGGTGGTAGTCGTCGTCGTGGTGGTGGTGGTTGTCGTTGTCGTGGGCGAGCTGGAAACAGAGCAGGCGTCAGGTGATGATGTGAGAGGCGGCACGTGACACGCAGTGACGCGAACAGATCTCGCCAGAATGACACACACAGTGACACGCACAGTGACACACAAAGTGACACGCGCAGTGACACACGCAGTGACACACGCAGTGACACGCACAGTGGCACGGGGCTGACGTGCTGAGGCGGCTGCTGGTAGGCGGACGACATATAGGGCGTGTTCTGCTTCTGACCGTCGATTCCCGCCGTGATTCCAGGTAATCGGTAGAACAGTGTTTTCTATCGATGCCCGAAGCAAAAAGTTAACAGGAATATAAATGTATAAGTACATTGCCGAATGCGGCAGAGTAGTGCGTCAAATGTCGCGCCGGAGATTCCATGGATTTCGCAGCGGGATTTTGTGCGGCCAGAAAAGCTACAGGCGGCCATCGGGAGGCTCCGGTTGGGTCGTGACGCACCACCCCAATCGCCCGGCTCTCCCACCACCACGGTGACGTCACCGGTTCAATGAAGCCCGTGACGTCACCGCAGCACCGGCCGGAATGCCGTTCTGACGGCCGCTGCGGCGCCGCGCTGCGTGCGACGCACTGCTGCGTCATTTCTCCGCAGCATACGCCACCAGGCCAGCCCGGCGGAGCTGGACAGCGCGACAGAGTCGGCGCCGGTCACTGCGGGGCCCCGCACGCCGGCGATACCATCAGTGATTAGTGCCCCGGCCAGACCGGGCTCACAGAACGTGATGCAGCACCGGCACGACAAACACGACGCGGCCGGGGTATCAGACCGACATGAACAGCGAGCTCAACTCGGGTCGGCCGGCGCCCCTCCCCCGGTTTCCGGACACCGTTCACTAAGTATATGAGTATGTATAAGCAACAGAGATATGAACACAAGTGGCATTTATCTGAGATAGTTATCTAGGCATGGCGGTGGTAACTTAAGTTACTTGTCCTAACGGAATCTATTTTGCAGTAAGGGTGAACATCTCGTTACTTTTCAAAAGATAAGAACTGAGTAACTTGTTCTTTAATTTTATAATAGTCCGTTATGCCGTTGATTTTTGGTTGAGATAATGGGCGGTGTGAAAGGGCGGGCATGCATAGTGGAGAGAATACAGTGCATATAAAAACGATCTTTAACGAACGATCTCATCCTGGGTCTCTGAGGTCAGTGATCTCGTTGACACTGTGGCAAGAAACTTACCAGTGGAAATGTAATTATGTAAAGATGGATGCGAAATTTGAAATCAAGGCGCCACAACATGCCATAGAAAGTGACAGAGGTCAAACAAGCTATATCAGGTCATCGGAAGTCATGATCTCAGTGGAAACCATAAACGTCACCTGTTAACTTGTAAGTGCTAATGATCTTGGGAAACAGGTCATAAGTCACGGGTCATGTGCAGAAGAGGGTTTCATTTTTCAGAGTAAGTATCAAATTGTGCTAAAATAGGGTACTGGACGTTCCATCGCAATCGGTTGGCAAAAACGCGAGTATCCCCCATCCCCCCCAAAAAAACGATAGGTGGGGTGGCATCCACCTCCTGCACTGGCGAGGATTAACCCACGCCTAGCTGGGTCTCCAGCCGAACGCGCCCCGGTGGGAGGCACATTTTACCCCCTCGTTATCTTCCGAACCAATAACCGCAGCGAGACACGCAAGGCGGCAATCGAAAACTCTTAATGAGACGCATCTAAAGCATACGCGACATTTTCCAAATAAGATCGCATGTCAGGTCACGGTCAGGTCAAAGGTCAAAATTGAGATCTAGTAGTTTTTGGGCCATACTTTACATCCAAAGCCTTAGGTTAAGACTTTTATCGCACAAAATGCTCTCAAAGGTATAATGCATCTCCCGCATTTAGACAAAATGAAATCGTAAGCAAAGGTCAAGGTCAAGATCAGGTCACAAAAGGTCACTGTTGGTAAGAGGTCTACAAAAGTCATGCGACACATATTTTAAGGGTTAATTTACATGTGTTATTCGAAAGAAGCAGCAGGTTTCACAACCTGACACCACATAAGGTCTAGGTCATAAAAGGTCAAAATTTGAAATGGAATAATATACATCAAAAGAGACGTGTTTCCAATCCGGTTTTGTCTCAGAAATACAGCGGTGGAATTTACTTGTATGCATCTGATCAATACAAAACGTAACTTCACAAAATGACGTCATGAGTTGTTGTTTTTAGTGAGCCATAAGTTGGTCAAAAATAAAAATATTGCTTTACAATTTTGTTTGGGTATCGTCCATACTTCGTTATATCATAAGCATCCCGTTTTTTGGTTGTAATATCTTATAAAAATGGTTTATGAAAAATTTGCCGAATAAAAACATTTTACTTTTTACTCTTAGGGATTAAAAAGACAAACTAAAACAATGTAGCCAGCTTGAAGAGTGTCATATTCGTTGTTTGACGTTTTTTATTTGCAATTTTTTTTTCAAAATCAATTTTCTACGATTTTTCAAACGTTTGTCGTTTTTCCACCAAAAATGGCATGACATGACGTTATTAAAACATCATTATCTCCGAAAGCAAAACATAAATTTCATCAAAATGTTGTGAGAAGACGTATAATTGATTCAGCAGAACGTACTATAAGTTTTGCGTCGATATCTGTCATAATATTCGGGTTATGCAGACAATTCGGGAGGGGTGGGGAGATTTTGCCCCCAGCGGGGCGCAGGTTAAACTAAAATAACAGTAACGGACTAAGATAACTTCCATTACATTTGTCGCAAAGTAATGGAGTAACGAGTAACGGAACTACTATGGATTTCAGACCGCGTGAGACCCCGTTTTTTGGCGCATTATTTGTTAAGGATGGCGAATCCCGAATTAAATTATTTGCACAATCTATTTTTCAGGCCAGGCGCAATTCTGTCCGTATAGGTCTGTTTAAAAAAATCAAACTCCACTGATACTTGTCGTTGTACTCGTAAGTCGTAACGTTAAGATCTGCTCGGTAAACCAATTCCCAGTGACCCCACAGTAGAGGCTACCGTGCCATATGTTGTGAGTTGTGACCTCAACAGCACGTGACTACCGACGATGATGAAGATAAGACAGCACGTGCCTTTGAGGTCACAACCTACGTCACGGTAGCCTCTAATGTGGGAATGGATCTACCGAGCAGATCTTAACGTTACGAGTCAACGACAAGCACCATAAGTTTTGTTTTTTTGTTAACAGACTATACGGACAGAAATCGGCGCCTGGGCTGAAATGGACTAAGCAAAAATTGGATTCGGATTCAGCAATTTCTTAACAAATTATCGCCCAAAAACGGGGTCTCACGCGGTCTGACATCCATAGTAGGTACTTTAATGAGTAACTGAGTAACGAGCAATCAGTAACGGAACCATATTTTGTGTAACGATGGCGATGCCCATCACTAGTATCAGCCAGGTGAAGCGGACTTGATGACACACTCGCAGGCGATGCGATGTGAAGGAGGCACATCCTGCACTAGCCGCCCACAACGGCCGGGGAACGGGACCGGGAGTGACTCAGCGCCATCAGACAGCTATCGCACCTCCTCAAACGTGGAGCAATACCTCTGCTGTCACCCCTCCCCTTCCACTCCACGGTGGGAACACCGCAGCCATTACGTCAGCGATGTCGACAGCAATCGATACTGATTGACGAGTGTCGAGTGCTATGGATTACTAGCTCCAGTAGAGCACACTGCACAGCATGTATCGCCCAGCTCCTCCCCACTTCACGCGTCACGAGCCGCGTTCATCACACCGCAGCGGACCTCACAGCACGTGTAACATCACCCGAGCCCCACAACTCTCCAGCGAGCCTTCCTGTGCTCCCACAAATTCGCCGTGCGTTGCAGTGACACTCTAGCCCCTCTCCCGCTGTCTGTCGTCTGCCCCTCCTGCGGCCATCTCCCGTCCCTTCTGCGGTGCCCCCGTGTCCTCCACGCTGTGCGCTGTCTTACCCGGCACTGGCCGCAGGCGCCACGCTGTTCTGGCTGTTGATGTCGATGCCGTTCACCTCGGGCCCGGTCTGTCGCCTCAGTCTCTGAAGCGGTACGACCCGCAGGCCGGCCACCGGCCGCTCGGCGTACTCCAGCAACGACGGGACACCTGCCGGACAGGGTCAGACGGGGTCAGATGCGGGGTCAGACACGGGATCAGACACGGGATCAGACACGGGATCAGACACGGGATCAGACACGGGGTCAGACACGGGTCAGACACGGCTGAGATAAGAGAGAACTCAGAAGGAGAGGGAAATGTAGGGTGATCCCGATTGGTGTGGACCGAATGAACCCGCCACACCAGCCATCTTCCCTGTCCTGAGAGAGATCAGGAGAGAGGGACAATGAGGTGATGGATTGGTTGTGACGAATGAACCCGCCACACCAGCCATCTTCCCTGTCCTGAGAGAGATCAGGAGAGAGGGACAATCCGAGGTTGATGGATTGGTCGTACGAATGAACCCGCCGACACCAGGCATCCTTCCCTGTCCTGAGAGAGATCAGGAAGAGGACAATTGAGGTGATGGATTGGATCGTGACAATGAACCCGCCACACCAGTCATCTTCCTGTCCTGAGAGAATCAGGAGAGAGGGACAATGAGGTGATGGATTGGTCGTGACGAATGAACCCGCCACACCAGGCATCTTCCCTGTCCTGAGAGAGATCAGGAGAGAGGGACAATGAGGTGATGGATTGGTCGTGACGAATGAACCCGCCACACCAGGCATCTTCCCTGTCCGTGTTTGCTCAGGTCAGTAGGGTCCGGTCCAGGGACAATCCCCACTGAACGGCACAAACCAAGACGCTGGACAGAGGACACCAGACTCCACAATTAGACCATCCATGAGGCTTCGGACAGTTTCAAGCCAGACAGACATGAGCGCTAGGTGGGTTCCCCCCCCCCCACACACACACACAAACACTCCCCAACCGTATCGGTCCCCACCTGTGGACAGAGCGCCAAAGAAATGCCTGCAAACAGATAGCTATCAGAGTCGGCCGATAGACTATCTGCTGCCTGTCGTGACGGGCGCCATCACGGCTTGGGCGGCTGACCGGTGCGGCGGAGTGGGGAGCGGTACCGGGCGGCCCGGCAAGGCGGGGTGCCGCAGGATCAGCTATCCGCCGGCACACGAGCTCTGGCCGCACGGAGCCAGGCGGGCAGGCGCAAACATGGGAGCGGCACGAAAACGACGGCGGAGTGGTGTAGGTGGAACTCGGCTGATAGGCCGTGTTGGTTCGGACGGAGGGTTGCGAGCAGCCACCTGACGAGTGATAGGCCGTGTTGGTTCGACGGAGGGTCGCCGAAGCAGACCCACCGACGACCAGTTGATAGGCCGATCTTTAATGTTTGGTCGGGGACGGGGTCCGGCGATCAGCCCACCTTGACGAGTGATAGGCCGTGTTTGGTTCGGGACGGAGGTCGCGAGCAGCACCTGACGAGTGATAGGCCGTGTTGGTTCGGACGGAGGGTCGCGAGCCGCCACCTGACGAGTGATAGGCAGCCGGGGGTAAAACTCAGACGGAAACTGCGCCGCAGACGCCGCAGACGCCGCAGTTATGCCGCAGTTATGCCGCGGCCATGATCGCTGCCTTTTCAGCCAGCTCACTGATCCGTGGTGCGAACTTCGACCAAGTTTGCTTTCGATAAGTGCATTCAGTACCAATGATATAGATGTTTCTATATAGCTTATACCACCTGACGAGTGATAGGCCGTGTTGGTTCGGACGGAGGGTTGCGGAGGGTAAGCTATATAGCTTCAGTAACTTAGGAGCTGAATGCCGAAGTTTGGATGCATAGCGTTCAATCCAGCAGTTCGTTGGAAACATATATTGAGCATTCAGACGAGACTATTGGCACAGTCGGCTGTAATTAAATATGTGCTCGGTCATGTAACAGGGAGCTAACAAGCTGGGACGCAGCAATTCAAACTGGGACCCCTCTTTCCTTTCCATACAAATTCAGTTTAAGTGGACAAATTCGGCCGGAACGGGCAGATGGCGATGTTTCAAAAGGCACAACAGAAACAAATTCCTATCAAGGTCGCTAGAGCACACTGTCGCGCTGCTACGAGCAATCTGCAGAATCACTGAATCTAACTGTCCGCGGTGACAAATCTTTTCAACCATGACACCATTCAATTCACCAGACCGCCAACCAAAGAGCTATCAGCGGCTTTCTGATGGCCGCCATGTGGTTGACATTTCACAGCATCGAAAGCGTCTGTGGCGCTATCGGTAAAGACACCGCCGCCGCCACCTGGAAGGCTGAGTGACGTACTGTTATGTCATGTGAACCCTCCACTGATCACAGACGAGCCACAGACGAGCCACAGACGAGCCACGGACGAGCCACAGACGAGCCACAGACGAGCCACGGACGAGCCACAGACGAGCCACGGACGAGCCACGGACGAGCCACAGACGAGCCACAGACTCACGGACGACCGTGGTGGCGGCGGTGGTGACAGCTCGCTCAACAGGGCGGCACACATAACCGCAGTAAAGTGCTCCGCTGACGCCGCGTATCACCGCCAAATGGCGCCGACCAGCGATTACTCGGGTTTATGTCGTCACAACGCCAGCGTCATACGGCGCATTTAACGCCAACGGAGGGTGTACTGCCGACACGTCTGGCGCCGTGACGATAGCGTTCCTCTGTCGGAAATCGTTATTGTGCCCAACCATAGGAGTGAGTCATAGCCCGCAAAACAAGACAGGACGCCGCGGAGAGTACCGCCTCGGGAGTCGGGGGTTGCTGGGTAAACCGGGGCACAGTGCGGGCTGTACCAACGAGGCAGGTCGCCGCAGCACCAGCACCGCTCGGGGGGGGGGGCTGCTGGGTGCGGTGGATCGGGGCAGTGTGGGCTGTAACAACATGACACAGGCCTTGTCAACTCTCCGTAGCAGCTGATCGCACACCCCGCTCTGCTGAACATGAGTCATTGCGCCCCGCCGTGGGTTACGCTGGGCTCACACTGCGTCACCTCTAAAGCTCGAACAGCTCGAAGGCGCTCCTGTGCCTGAGCTGACCGGCGGCTGGCAGCGGATCGAGCCGGCCCGGCATTGCTTTGTTCGACATCGCACGACACAGGGCGGAGCTGATCCCGGTGCAGCACGCTTCAGAGGCCGACACGGCAGGGGAGGCGGCGACGATCCACGCCCCGCGGTCCTGGCTGTGACGATCCGCTGCCGACCACCAGCTGATGCGGTGTACAGGCTCTGACAGCGGCGGAGCGGGTACAGTGTCTGGCACGGCGGCATTACCTGGTGACTCATACCGTCCCGCCGCCACTCGGCTGAGGCTCCGCCACTTTCCCGGCCCGCAGTGCAACAAACTGCGCCTCACTTCAATAATACGGGCCGGGTGCGGTGCAGGGCACGCGCCGCCGAGTCCTGCCCTGCGGTGAAAAGGCAGAGGAGCCAGCGGCGCTGTCAGAGGCCCGGTAACACCCGTGTGTACCGCCCCCTCTGAGGTGAGGAGGGCGCCCCCCCCCTCCTCTGACTCTAAGCGTGAAGAGGCGGAGGAGCCGGCCGGCCCCTGGTCAGAGGCCCGGTAACACCCGTGTGTAAACCGCACCCTCTGAGGTGAGGAAGGCGCCCCCCCTCCTCTGACTCTAAGGTGAAAGGCGGAGAGCCGGCGGCCCTGTCAGAGGCCCGGTAACACCCGGTGTACCGCCCCTCTGAGGTGAGAGGCGCCCCCCCCCCCTCCTCTGACTCTAAGGTGAAGAGGCGGAGGAGCCGGCGGCCCTGTCAGAGGCCCGGTAACACCCGTGTGTACCGCCCCCTCTGAGGTGAGGAGGCGCCCCCCCCCTCCTCGCTCTAAGGTGAAGAAGGCGAGGAGCCCGGCGGCCCTGTCAGAGGCCCCGGTAACACCCGTGTGTACCGCCCTCTGAGGTGAGGAGGCGCCCCCCCCCCCTCCTCTGATCTAAGGTGAAGAGGCGGAGAGCCGGCGCCCTGTCAGAGGCCGGTAACACCCGTGTGTACCGCCCCCTCTGAGGTGAAGACGGCGCCCCCCCCCCCTCCTCTGACTCTAAGTGAAGAGGCGGGAGGGAGCCAGCGGCCTTGTTCAGAGGTTTCCAGCAACACCCGTGTACCGCCCCTCTGAGGGTGGAGCGCCCCCTCCCCTCCTCTGAACTCTAAGGTGAAGAGGCGGAAGGAGCCGGCGGCCCTGTCAGAGGCCCGGTAACACCGTGTGTAAACCGCCCCTCTGAGGTGAAGGAGGCGCCCCCCCCCTCCTCTGACTCTAGGTGAGAGGGCGGAGGAAGCCGGCGGCCCTGTTTCAGAGGCCCGGTAAACCCGTGTGGTAACCGCCCCCTCTGAGGTGAGGAGGCGCCCCCCCCCTCCTCTGACTCTAAGGTGAAGAGGCGGAGGCAGCCGGCGGCCCCTGTAGAGGCCCGGTAAACACCCGTGTACCGCCCCCTCTGAGGTGAGGAGGCGCCCCCCCCCTCCTCTGACTCTAAGGTGAAGAGGCGGAGGAGCCGGCGGCCCTGTCAGAGGTTCAGCAACACCCGTGTACCGCCCCCTCGTCTCCCACGGTTGCCGCTGCACAGCAAGGCAGACAGACTGCAGACCCAGTCCACGCCATGTTCGTCAGCTCCACCACTGACAGCGCTGGAGTTTAATGCAGTGCACACCGTCTTATTATGCAGTATGCACACGTCCAGTCGCGTCAGACCATTTCAAGTGAAATGGGTCGATTTAAATTGCAAACGTGCACAGATATTGATGGTGCATACAAATAAGGACCGGCAAGCATGCGAGTCGCTCTACGCTTACAAATATCGTACTCAAATGCCAAGAAGTTATATTATATAAGGACTTCTCTAACCCTGAACTAACACTAGCCATGATGCTAAATGCATTAACATCAAAGCTGTTTGCTTTTCATTATCACCCTCCTCAATCCCCTAGCACAATAATACTCCGCAATCGAAGGGCTGAGGACGATGTTCATTTACATTTGGATTTTGCGTGCGATATGCAATAGGCGCTGCTCTGAAATTGCCCGCATCGGTGAAACTGTGAGTGAAAACTGCTGGGATTAAGTCATCGGATCGAACGCCACCCAAAAGATCCAATTGCACACCCTATAGCATAGAGACATCAAGGAACGGGTTCTGTGAAGATTCAGTCACAAAGTGACATCAAAGGGCAGTATAATAAAAATGGTAATATCAAATAATATAGCTATACCATTTCGGCGAATGCAGAAGTCAGTTCTTCAATAGCGTTGGTCTTAACATAAGCCAAAGTAATCATCAACGCGTGAATTTTAAATGCTAAAGGAGAACATCCGATTTCCTAAATCCACTCGTCTGCCCGATGTAACATACAGAGTACAGATCCCACCGGACTAGTTCGTCTGCCCGATGTACGCCAACGTCCTGACAGCGATCAGATCAGTGAGACAGCGATCAGATCAGTATTCCAGTCAGCGATCAGATCCACTGAGTCGGTCAGTGATCAGACTCAGTGATCCAGTCAGTGATCAGACTCAGTGATCCAGTCAGTGATCAGATCAGTGATCCAGTCAGTGATCAGACTCAGTGATCCAGTCAGTGATCAGACTCAGTGATCCAGTCAGTGATCATATCAGTGATCCAGTCAGTGATCAGATCAGTATTCCAGTCAGTGATCAGATCAGTGATCCAGTCAGTGATCAGATCAGTGATCCAGACTCAGTGATCCAGTCAGCGATCAGATCAGTGATCCAGTCAGTGACCAGATCAGTGAGTCGGTCAGTGATCAGATCAGTGATCCAGTCAGCGATCAGACTCAGTGAGTCAGTGGGAGATCCATATCAAGTCAGTGATCAGACTCAGTGATCCAGTCAGTGATCAGGTCCGTGATCCAGTCAGTGATCAGGTCAGTGATCAGGTCAGTGATCCAGTGAGAGATCATCTGCTCAGTGATGCCGCTGGTCAGTAGTCTGTGGCCCGCTGACCACAGGCCGTGCAGTGGTCAGACCGCGGCTTTTGAAAACACGTCTCACTTCATCTTTGCTTGTCCTTTGTACCAGATCGAACGTAATTATTTAACAGATGAACTCCAAGAATTCAATTCCTTACTTCAACTCTCAACCGCCGCGGAAAAAATCAACACACTGCCTCTACGGCAGGGGTCCTCGATGAAGTCGAATGGGAAGATGCGTCGCAAAATTATTTCAATACGTTCCTGCTAAAATCAACAGATTCCGATGAGAGACGCGGTCTGTACCTTTCCGGGCGCAGCTAGTCGGCGTTACATTTTGATGGGCGTAACGCGGGAGGGGTGTGCGGGCGTGTGTCCGCTCGGTTAGGTAAAAAATATAAAAAACAAATATTTTTTGTTATTCTTTTTTCTCAACATTTAGGAACGGTCAGGAGAGGTGCCGCGATATAGGTTCTCTAAGCACCTTTGCACCAATCCGCAGCAAACTGCAGTGTGTGTTTATGTTTGAATTTTGGAAAATAAAATGATGATGATGATGATCGGGTCTGTGGCCGGTGTAGTACCGGCTCGGCCCGTCAGTAAGATGCCAGGCGCAGCAACAGCGGCGTCAGAACCCCCCCCCCCGGCGTCAGACCCCCCCTGCCGTCTGGCCGCTGCCAGCCAGCCGCCCTGCCGAGTCGTGCTGACTCGGCACGGGTCACTTGCCGGCACTGAGAGGCGTCCCCTGGTGGCCACCTCCTCCTTCACACAGACGCGGCCCGACAACCTCCTCCCTCACACAGACCGGCCCACTCGGACACCTCCTCCCTCACACAGACACGGCCCGACACCTCCTCCTTCACACAGACATGGCCAGACACCTCCTCCTTCACACAGACACGGCCCGACACCTCCTCCCTCACACAGACACGGCCCGACACCTCCTCCTTCACACAGACGCGGCCCGACACCTCCCTCCTTCACACAGACGCGGCCCTACACCTCCTCCTTCACTACAGACACGACCCGACACCCTCCTCCTTCACACAGCAGACACGGCCCGACACCTCCTCCTCACACAGAACACGGCCCCCGACAACCTCCTCCCTCAAATCACCAGAAACACGGCCGACACCTCCTCCCTCACAACAAGACACGGCCCGACACCCTCCTCCCCTCAAGCACAGACACCGCCCGACACCTCCTCCTTCACACAGACACGGCCCGACACCTCCTCCTTTCCACACCAGACACGCCCGACACCTCCTCCTTCACAACAGACACGGCCCCGCCACCTCCCCCTCACACCAGACGTGCCCGACACTCCTCCTCAACGACAGACGACCCGCCGACACCTTCCTCCTTCACCAGACAAACGGCCCGACACCTCCTCCCTTCAACACAGACACGACCCGACACCTCCTCCCTCACACAGACACGGTCCGACACCTCCTCCTTCACACAGACACCGCCCGACACCTCCTCCTTCACACAGACACGGCCCGACACCTCCTCCTTCACAACAGACATGGCCCGACACCTCTCCTCACAAGACAGCGGCCAGACACCTTCTCCCTCACAAAGACACGGCCCGACACCTCCTTCCTTCACAGACACGGCCCGACAGCCTCCTCCTCACACAGACACGCCCGACACCTCCTCTCTTCAACACAGACAACGGCCCGACAACCTCCTCCCTCACATAGACCACGGCCCGACACCCTCTCCTTACACAGACACGGCCCGACAACCTCCTCCTTCCATAGAGACAACGGTCCGACACCTCCTTCTTCACAAGAGAACACGGCCCGACACCTCCTCCTTCAACACAGACAACGGCCGACACCTCCTTCACACAGACACGGCCCGACACCTCCTCCTTTCACACACTAACGGCCGACAAGCCTCCTTCACACAGACACGGCCCGACACTCCTCCCTACATAGACACAGGCCCAACACCGTCTCCTTCAACAAGAGACACGGCCCCGACAACCTCCTCCTTCACAGACGACACGAACCGACACCTCTCCTTCAACACAGATCACGGCCGACCCTCCCCTTACACAAGACACGGTCCGACACCTCCTCCTTCAACACAGAACACGGCCTCGACCACCTCCTCCTTCACACAGAACAACGGCCCGACACCTTCCTTCCTCACATAGACACGGCCGACACCTCTCCTTCACAGAGACACGGCCCGACACCTCCTCCTTCATAGAGACACGGCCCGACACCTCCTCCTGCACACAGACACGGCCCAGACACCTCCTCCTTCACACAGACACGGCCCGACACCTCCTCCTTCACACAGACACGGCCCGACACCTCACACAGACACGGCCCGACACCTCACACAGACACGGCCCGACACCTGCCGCTGCCAGCCGGTGTCAGAGTATAGCAGTGTTGGATTTTTGCCCGTTTGTTGGATTTTTTAAATAAAAAAAGTTGTGCTACAAGAAATAAGTATGCTACAAAAAATATGAACACTATACACTATATAAAAATGAATATCTGCTGAAGACCGACCGACCCCCCCCCCAGTCAACAGCGTATGTCTGAGGAGCCAAATAATGGTCATTTGTGTGTACTATTTTTGCAAATGTACTACAGCTACGCAAAAAAATATGCTACAATCCAAGAGCCCAAACCAAAAATCCAACACTGGAGTTCCCACGGCGGCTGGCCTTCCGTTCAGGCGATCTGCGATGCACGCAGAGCCAATCAACAGCCACTGTTCCCCCGTGCACGTGATCGAGGAGTATTGGTGTGGGCGCCTCAGCAGTGAAGGTTATATCGCTGCACGTAATCACTTATCAGAGGCTTATTGTGTGTACGCGCGTCTGCGAGGCTCCCGAGCCACGCGACTCGCACGCGCCAGTCTGCCGCTGACTCCCTGCTCCCTGTCAGAGTGTGAGAGAGACGCTGATAGGCGTGGCTGAGCGTGTGAGCATCCCAGAGTGTCCATTACGATGACATCATCGGTGGCGTCAGATATCACAGTACTCAGCAGCGTGCTCTTTCTGTTCCGATGCCCAGCCGTCCCCGTGGACTGCCAGTCCGAGATCGGCGGCCGGGCGGCGGCGGCGGCGCTCGGTCCACCCTGAACCGGTCCCCTGCGGCTGTCCGGCCGGACGGCTGACGGCTCGAGTCGACCTTGCCAGGCGCGCCGGCAGCCGGGCTGTGCAGCGGCGGCGGCTCTCCAGCCAGCAGTGGCGGCCGCCGGCAGGCCGACGGGTACGCCGGGACTTCCCGCTCCCGGGCAAGCGGGCCGCCCACAACAGCAGCCCGGCAGGGCAGCCAGCGCCGCAGCCTCAGCGCCGCCTCAGCAACGGCAGCCCAGCGCCGCAGCTCAAGCACGGCCAGCCCAAGCCGCGGAGCCCAGCACGGCAGCTCAGCAACGGCAGCTCAGCACGGCAGCTCAGCACGGCAGCTCAGCACGGCAGCTCAGCACGGCAGCTCAGCACGGCAGCCCAGCACGGCAGCCCAGCACGGCAGCCCAGCACGGCAGCTCAGCATGGAGCCCACAGACGGAAAGCCCGTCAGTACGGACACTTTTCCCGCCGTCTGTGTCAGTCCTCTCCCTACCGCTCCCGTCCCGCCGGGCATCCTTCCTCCATAGTCCCGCGTGGCGCCTCCTCCTATCACCGCCTTCTCCGGACCGGCTCACGTGGGCCGCCTCTGCCGCTCCGGACCGGCTCACGTGGGCCGCCGCTGCTGCCTCTATCTCCCAGCCGGCCCACTATCTCTGCCGGCACACGGGACAAACAGCTCCGCGCCGACCCGGCCGGCCCGTCCCCGAGCGCCGATCTCCATAGTCAACTGAAGGCGATCGTCGCCGCACAAAGCCAGCCGCGCGCTGCGGAATTGGCGGCTGCGGAGGAGACTGCGGGGGCGGGGGCGGGGGCGGCGGCGGCGGCGGGGGCGGGGCACCCGAATCACGCCACGCTCCAACACACGCGCACCAGCGGCGCGGCGCAGATCGGATCGACCGGCGGCGGCTGACAGCGACCGTTTGAGCTGCTGCTGGGGGCGGCGGGCGAGGCTGGCCGCGGGGTCGATATATGGACAGCAGTGGGACACTGAGGGCCGCCAGATATCTGACCAGTGGCTCACCTCAGACGTCTGTCACCAGCAGCACTCGGTGTCGCCTGGCCGGCAGCAGGTCAGGCGACACTGAGCCGCTCGTGATGTTCTGATGGAGATCTCCGGTACCGGGGGGGGGGAGGGGGGGGGGGCATCGGAGACCGGCACAGCACCGAGCCGGCAGACACAAAGCAGAGGTGAAAGTGGAGCTGCCGCGCGCCGCACGGCGACCGAGAACCGCTGCACGGCGACCGAGACCAGCATCGGACAAAAACGGACAGAGACAGAGCAGTGACACAGACCTGACACACACGCACAGTCGTGCATATATGATACAAATAGACATGCAGACATACACACGCACGCAGAGACGGCGGCAGACGGCCCGCAGCCACCAAGCCAGCTGCTGATCGGTAAGGTCGCTGAACGCTGCCATACCGATCGGTAAGGTCGCTGAACGCTCCCATGCCGATCGGTAAGTCGCTGAACGCTGTCCATACCGATCGGTAAGGTCGCTGAACGCTCCATTGCGAATCGGTAAGGTCGCTGAACGCGGCCCATAAACCGATCGGTAAGGTCGCTGAAACGCTCCATGCCGATCGGTAAGGGTCGCTGAACGCTGCCATAGATGTCCGATCGGTACGTCGATGAAGCGCGGCCATACCGATCGTAAAGGTCGATGATGATGAGTGATGATTGGGTTTAAGGGCGGGCGACAACTAAGGTCATATGCCGCCCATGACTATTTCAGCTAGCTACTCAATATGTATAAACAACGGAGAGCCCAGACGGACAGCAATAACGCAAAGCAAGGCTATCTGCCGTAAGAAATCTGGAGTCGTCACCGAGTAGCTACGAAAGTGTAAGTCCAGAAGATCGGCAGACCAAAAGAATCTCAAGCCGTTCGTTTTCCAGTTGTGGGCATGTAAGCAGGAATGTTTCACGTGAGCGGAGAGCCACAGCGGGGACACAAAACGGATTGTCCTCACCCACACACCAAGTGCCATGTGTTTTCCGTAAGTATGTCCATTGCTAGTCGACAAAGTGTGAACCTTCTTCTCTCCTTGCGTGAAGAAGATCGCCAAATCGAAAGTCGTGGTTTAATATCTTTAAGTTTGTTCCTGTGGTCGCTGAACGCTACCATACCGATCGGTAAGGTCGCCGAACGCTGCCATACCGTCTGCGGAGCCAGGGAAACAGCGAGAGAAAGTGGTGAGGCGGCGGCCTTGTGCCGTGAAAGGAGCGAACAGGCTGCGTGACTCAGGTCGTTCGTCACGCCGAACTGAGACGGTACGCGCTACTCAGTAGTCAGTCGATAGGTAGGTACTCACACGCAGAAACGGCGGCATGGCACACTTTCCTGCCGATTCCCAGCATGGACTCCAAGTAAGAACAGAGCGGAACAAAGACCGAGTGGGACAAAGACAAGTCGCTCAATAAACAGCAGCAAAGCCGATTTAAGATCATGTTAATGCAAGGCCATGTAGGTGACACTTACTCATCAAAATGCAGCTGTTCAAATTATAGGAGAAGTAGGAGTTCCAGTTTATAGAGACATAGCAGCCACTATAACTGGAAAAGAAACGATCAAACGCCCTTCAGCCTATCGAGAGCAAGAATTAACAAAAGCCGCCTAGATGGATGTCAGACAGAATCCATAAAGTTTTTAGGGAACTCAAACAAGGGAAGCACTTCACTCTTCAGCACTTTTTTTCCTTTTCTTTTTGATTTCACAAGGACTATGTCAAGTCAGCAGCCTATCTATATGGGCCATCAATGCCTAGCCTGCAAACTCGTCATAGTACAAATATGGCGACTCAGCACAGCGACTAAAGCTACCGCCACTGGACTTTTTCACAGCAGCGAACGCCTCATAATTATGACAGCGGAGACAGAATCTGAGCATTAAGCGGCTGCCATGCTGGCAAGGCATGACGTGTCGATGCATTATGGATACTGCTCCGCCAAGGCCGTCTGTTCATTGGTAATACTCGGTGGCTCAGGCTGAACATCAGAAACACGACCTTCTGCTGGTCCCGCAGTTAATTACGCCGCCAGCCAGCCGGACTCGGACGGCGCGACCTTCACGGCAGCGCAACGCAGCAATCATCAGGCGAGCTCGTGCAATGTAGGGCCCCGGGGACCGATGGCAGGCAGCTGGTATGCCAGAAGCGTGGCAGTAAGTTTAGCGAGGTTCTGCGGTGTTTAACTGATATAATCTGCATCGTTCTTTGAGCAGTCGGAAGCTAGAAACAGTGACACGTTCATATGACTCGGCACGCCCTTGGTGGACCTGTTTCTGAACATGGTTGCTTTGATTTTATCCCATGTAAAGGTACAGGAACATCATGTAGGACACATTCGGCTAGCACGTTACCATTTGACGCACATTGCCACATGGACAGCAAATGCGACACGCACATTGCCGGTGGCTGTCAGTTGTCACATAGGAAAAAGGAAAAATGGCCCAACGCCAAGGTAAAGACAATGTCGTTAAGCATGTAAGGTACCATTTTTTAGCCGTCGGTGGTACGAAGCAGTCCACCTATGTTATGACGTGTCATCGAACCGTCAGCAGCTCGTTTTTTCGCAGACTGTCACCGATTCTGACTGTCGACTCAGCAGCGACACGCACATGATCTGTCTGTCATTACTCTGACTCAGGGCTGAGGCCACCACATGTGACCGGGAACACCATCACAACACGGCGACAAACACCTGATCTGTTTGCCATTACTCTAACTCCGGCCACCACATGTGACCGGGTAAACTCACAAACGGCGCAAACACCTGATCTGTTTGCCATTACTCTAACTCCGGCGCACCACATGTGACGGGTACACCATCACAACACGGCGACAAACCCTGATCTGTTTGAAGCCATTACTCTACTCGAGCCACACATGTGGACGGGTAAACCATCACAACACGGCGACAAACACCTGATCTGTTTGCCATTTTACTCTAACTCGGCCACCACATGTGCGAAGTCACCATCAGAGCCCGCCGTCACTCGCACCGAACCCGCGTTAACAGACGCCCGGTTACCGCTCAGTAAGCAGTCTGAGACCAGCGCGGTTACCCGCTCAGTAAGCTAGTCTGAGACGGCGCCAGTTACGCTCAGTAGCAGTCCCTGAGACCAGCACGGTTAACACGCTCAGTTAAGCAGTCCTGAGGACCAGACCGGTTACCGCTCAGCATAGCAGTGTGAGACTGCACCGGTTTACCGCTCAGTAGCAGTGTGAGACCAGCACCGGTTACCGCTCAGTAGCAGTGTGAGACCGGCGCCGCGGTTACCACTCAGTAGCAGTCTGAGACCAGCACCGGTTATCGCTCAGTAGCAGTGTGAGACCAGCGCCGGTTACCGCTCAGTAGCAGTCTGAGACCAGCACCGGTTACCGCTCAGTAGCAGTCTGATACCGGCGCTGGTTACCGCTCAGTAGCAGTCTGAGACCAGCACCGGTTACCGCTCAGTCAGTCTGGACCGGCGCCGGTTACCGCTCGGTGCATTCTGTTACCGGCGCGGTACCGCTCAAGTAGCGTCTGGGACCAGCACCGTTACCACTCAGTAGCAGTTGTGAGAACCAGCCGCCGGTTACCGCTCAGTAGCAGTGTGAGACCGGCACCGGTTACCGCTCAGTAGCAGTCTGAGACCGGCGCCGGTTACCACTCAGTAGCAGTGTGAGACCGGCGCCGGTTACCGCTCAGTAGCAGTCTGGAGACCAGCGCCGGTTACCGCTCAGTAGGAGTGTGAGACCGGCGCCGGTTACCACTCAGTAGCGTTGCAACACAGAGCCGGTTACCGCAGCTCACCCGGCCGCTGCTCTGACAAAGCAGCCAACCTGACCTGCGTGTCAGGTCAGACCGTGATCAGTGGGGCCACACGTGGCTCACGTAGCACGTATGGGGCTCAGTTTGAGCACACGTGGCCGTACAGTATTCAGTTTAGGCGCACGTGGCCGGACCGTGCGCATTTTAAGCACACATGACCATATGGTCGTCATGTAAGCACAGGTGTCTGTACGATACTCGGTCGGAGCACTGTACGATACTCGGTCGGAGCACTGTACGATACTCGGTCGGAGCGCGAGTCGGCCGCGGTACTCGGCAGCGCCGGGTAACTCCGGGCAGAATGCCAGCCAGCTATTTAAGCCGGCCGCACACTGCGCCATTCGGCTGCGATATCGCCGCAACTCCACCAGCGACACGGCCAAAATACAAACACGGCCAAACAAATCGCGTTTCCTAATGCAATTAACTTAGTTGGGAGTAGCAGTACGACACCCAGATGACAAAATTTTGAGGAGTGGTCAAATCCCTGGGATGTGTCCGCGAAAGAATCGCGGCGATATCGCAGCCGAATGGCCCAGTGTGCAGCCGGCTTTACTGTGACGCCGTGGTCCCTCAGCAGGGGAGGGTTCACGAGAAGTGTCCGACAGAGGTGACCCGGCATGCTATGATGCCTGCCATTGCAGGGGTGTGGGTGTGTGGACCCGGTGAGAGTGGGTTGAGTTTACTGAGCAGGCAACAAGCTGTTACATAATTTTATATGATGCATCACCATCTATTTCTAAGACTGAGTAATTTATTTGGTCACAAACTGCAAAAGGGTTGAGTGAAGACATCAAATACTACGAAAAACTAAGTTCTGAAGTTCAACATTAAATCAGTAGACAGTAGACACAGTGACCAGAGCAAACTGGGTACCGGTAGTAATCCATGTGTGTTTTATCAACATGAGCTACCAGACCCTTCCCTCCTAGTTAGAGGGAGCGTGCCTACTCTCATCGCTTATCGGGGGTTATTGACACTGATCCAGTGTTGGATTTTTGACCGTTTGTTGGATTTTTTTAATCCAAAAAATTTGTGCTAATAGAAATAAGTATGCTACATAAAAATATGTACACTATACACTACATATTTTTCCAAAAAATGAATATCTGCTGACGACCATCACCCCCCCCGCCCCCCCCCCCGGTCAGCAGCATATGTTTGGGAGCCAATAATGGATCATTATGTGTAGATTTTTGCAAATGTATACTACAGCTACGCAAACAAATATGTTTCTCAATCCGACAGCCCAAACAAAAAATCCAACACTGCACTGGTCTATATAATATAATTTTATTAACTGAACCATGACTGTATTTTTTTCCAGATTCACCCTAGTTGCTGATATATTCCAAGGACTCCATGAATTTGCTGGAAGCAAAAGGTCATCGGTTAGACTCTTAGAGGGCTTCCACACCTAGAAGCATTGCTAATATCGAATAAATTGCTAGCATATTGTTAGCGCCAGCCAATAGCAATGCGACAAAACAGCTCGTGCGCGCTGACAGCAGTAGCTGAACAGAACCGTTTGTCCTACTCGTTCCGCTTACCTTACCTAGATGTCCATATTGTCGACAAACATTTCAATTTAGAGCTACGAAACTTGCACGTAATAAAGTTCACAGCGGCAACAGCATGTGTACAGCTTGTATCTCTATCTTACATCATGTGACCACAATTCTATTGTCTTAGCCCTTAGGTTCGCCGTATTACGCATCATCTTCTTCTTTCTTAGTATAATAGTGGCAATCGTTTTATAGATATCGAAAAATAAATAAATAAAAGTGAAAGTTCAACTAAAAGGGCTTCATATGTGTATTTTACAGTATCCAAGAATTAAACCGATACCTTCTTACCGTAATGCAAATATTTGTGATGTTCTAAATCGTAGACACACTCGTTTTAAGTCATTGCTGAAGCGAACATTGCTGCTTGCTGTTATATGATATGAAAATCCATGTGAATTCCAGAAAGTGGAAGCTCAATCATGAGCATTGGAGGTAAAATCAACTATTGCATGATTTGCTCATTTCAAATTGTTTTGAGACAGCAAGGACTAAGGTGATTTAACAAAGGAATCTCAAATCAAGTTAAAACAAAGACACGCTGGCCTCATTCTTTAGAACATTCTGAATCATTACTCCGTGTGAATAACAGCACAGGTTATTTGGTAAAAATTTATACCAGGACTAGCTGTAATATTTCCCTCATTCCCACCAGGATGAGGGGAATACACACACACAAACATCCGAAGCCAATATGACTGCACTTTCAGCATATAGAAGACAAACTAGTGAGTAGTGACCAAGGCTCTATAACGCCAGTGACAGTAGTGAGGCATTGGGCAGACTGATGATGATGATGATGATTGGGGCTTTAGGGCGCCGCATTGGGAAGCCTGAGGAGAGCAGATACAAAATAGATCGGTCAATACATAACGTCTCGACAACGCTGTGAGTGTGAATGTGATGTGTGCATCTTTATTCTCATCCCAGGGCCTAATTTGTTAAACCCGCGCACTGCAGGGGGTTCGCGCCGAACACGAACTGCAGGGGGGGGTTGAAGATTTCCGCCCCCCCCGTGAGATCTCCAAAACTACGCAACGTAGCGACAAGCGAAAAAAAGGCATTGGATAGCCTCTAGCAAAGCTTCTATCGAAAGTATCTTCAGTCTTTCTTGGAAATCAGGTCACAATTGAGGTTCACCAGTGGTCACCAAAGGTCAGATTTTTCCGGTTTATAGAACTCTTTTAGGACTCTTTTCTTTTTTGTTTTTTTTTATTACAGAACCCCGATTATTCTCGGAAACTATGATAGCTAGGCAGCAAAACGATAGAGAAGGCAATCGATACAGCTATTGAAATTTTGCAATCGCATGTATGTCCTCAAAATTGAGCTCAGATCAATAGTTTAGGCTCCAGAGGTCATGAAGGGTCAAAAATACTGTTTTTAGCAAAACAGTTATATCGTGAATAGCATGTCACCTAAGAAAAGATAGGGAAAATTATTTTGACGCCATCGTGTTTGCTCTCATTGTGCGCTTGAAACATAATACGGTGACCTGAAAAGGTTCCAACTTCAAAAATTGACCTCAGTCAAGGTCATTTTGGTGACCCAGGTTAGGTCATGTTGCATATGGGGCAAACGCGGCCAGACGATGTACGAACACATTGGTGTCAACTAATCGTCTCTATTCTGCTTTTATTATCAAGAGTTATTAGCAAATCATTGCTGATGAACCTCAAGATGACTCAGAAGACCTCAAATGACCTCAGATGACTTGTAGAAATAAACTAAGCAACAATTGCACCTTTATCATTTAGAATGAGCTTAAAATAGCCATGATTCTGAAAGAATTGGCCTGATCCAATGCATGTTTTTCTGAAAGGAAGCATTGTTTATTTCCCCATTCACTTATTAATGGGGAGTCAGGAAATCTGACCTGGACCTTTGGTCACCGATACGAAAATTTCCGAGATATACAATTGTAGGTACCTGATATTCTAATGAAATCCTGCAGTTCAAGAACTTTCGAAAAAAAGACTGCTTTGCACGAACGCAAACATTTTTGAAGGTGAGGTCACTTGACATGGACTTGTGACCTGACCTGAATGAACCTCAAGTCAAACAAACTTTTGCCAAAGTGTGTGTTTAATTTGATGCCCAAACAGGTGTACAAAAATTTGGCGGCGCTGCGCACCCGTTTTTGCGCTACTCCTGAAAAACCTGAGGGGCGGAATCAACCCCCCCCCCTGCAGTGCGCGGGTTAATGATGGGGGGTGGGCAATGCTAACTTTATAGATAAAAACTTAATATTTTAATTCCATTCTTACCACGCAAAGCCATAGGCCTAATGTCAAAATTTGAAATAATTAGGGTCGCCCCCCCCCCCCAGTATACAAATCGACACCAGTGCCTTATTCAGTATCCACTATAGTCATTTTCTGTCTTGTAGTATTTTACAAAAAAACAAAAAAAACATGCAATAGACAATTTTACAATGGATAGGTTTGATATGTTCAATAAATAAATATATTGTCTGTGTCCATATTAGGGCTTGCTTGCAGACCTAATTAGGGCATGCTTGCACACCTAACAAGGGAATGCTTGCAGACTTAACTAGAGCATGCTTGCGGACCTAACTTAAAATGGCAATATCAAAGTTACCAAGTGATGAATTCAGGTTAGAACCATAAGAGCGCCAAGGAAAAGCGTTCAACTGTTCTATGATTTCAGAACATGAAAATCAAACCGTGAAAAGTTGATTTGGTTTTCATTCCTTCAAATATTGTCATCTAAATATTGATTTTGCACAGGCCACAGGATCAAATTATGCCAGCGATCCATTTTTGGATTGTTAAAACAGGTGGCTGATCAAAATTGAGATTGCACAATCAGCTGGCTAACACAAACAATGTCCCAGAATATGTTTTGAACTAGGGTGGGAAGGGAGTAGTTGTAGAACATTCTGCCAAAAGAGGGGAGGAGTGGACAAATTCGACTAAAAAAGCAGGGAAAAATCAGAGAAGTCAAAGAGTTTGGGAGCCAAATATAAAACGAAGCATTAACACCTGAAGCTGAAAGAGGTATGTAATGCTTCTGCTCGGGTACAGTATTCATGTGTGTTGTTTTCTATAGGCCTGATAGGGCCTATCAATAACCTAATATTTATACTTTAGGTCTATGGCGATCCATGGTTAGAATGACATTAAAATATGCAAAGCTAGCATTGGAGCCCTACCAATCATTTTCAGAAAATGACGCACCTGCCAGCAATAGTAATCTAGAGGAGAGGACTTACAATTTGGAATGACTTGAAGAAAGAGTGAAAAATTGATAAGTCAAATTGTAAAAAGGAGTGCAGAATTATTGACTTCTGAATGTTATTTCCCAATTCCCACCACCATTAAAGGGACACTGCCACCTTAACATTAGATTTGAGTTGAGATAGCCATTTTGGCTGCTTGGCATTGGCAATATGTAATTGGTAAAAGTTAAAACATAACACTGAGTCGAATCACAGAGAAATTCGTTTAGACTTGACATCGTAACATTCCTAGCCCCAATGTATTGGGAATTGGGATCCTGATCGATGTTCTTCGTCCCTCTTTAATTAAATGTGATTACAGTCGACTTTTTTACGTTTAAGCCAACATTAGCCCATACCATAGTCATTACTTATGGCTGCTGTGAGTTTTATTTTTTCCAAAAAATATCCTTCATATACGTCACCAGCCAAATATTAAAAATCGGATTTTTTCATGAAAATTGGCAATGTTTGTTGAGAAACCAACATGTCATAATCGTGTTCACAGCAATTACTTCATATTTGCTTTTACACCACAAACGGCGTACATTTGAGAACTTTTTGGAAGGTGGCAGTGTCCCTTTAACAATTCTAGGACACTAAAACCAAATGGATTATATTTGGTTCCAAACAAACCAAAGTAAGATTGTGCAGACTTGGTAGCGCAGCCAGGGGGCAAGGGAGAAATCCCCCCCCTACGGGTCGCGGGGGCCCACCGAGATTGGCCCGACAACATTTGCATTAGGTAAATGGCTTTCAAAAAGCCACAGAGAAGACCTCAAACCAGGCGAGGGGTCACTCTGGTGCATGCAAAGGGACCTCAGAGACAATGAAGGCTTTCGAAGCTAGCCCAGGGGGCCCCTTGGGCATGTCCAGGAGCCCATTGAGTCTGCTCAGGGGCCTTCTTGAGCCTGCCAAGCGGCCAATTAGTCTGTTCAAGGGACTTTCGAGCTTCCCAAGGAGCCTCTCAAGCTTGCCCAGAGGCCAGTGTCCTAGGATTGCTTTAAAGCCAGGGTGCTGAGGGGGCTTTAAAGCCAGGGCTTAAAGACCAAGTCAAAGCACGTTTGCGGATTCTCCAACTCTAAATCGAGTAGGCTGTCGGATATGCTGGTGCAAAAAACAAGTCTGAGTGGTTTCAATAAAGGAGTGAGATGGATGTGAATCTGGAGCAGTGGAGAGGCCTATATCCCAATTGATCAGCGGCAGGTTAAAGTCTCCTGTTATCATCCAGGAGTGTGTCTGGAAGCTTGCTTTCGTGGAAAGATTTGCTCCAGCTGATGGACCACGGTTGTATATCTGCTGAGGGACTTTCTATATAAGCATCCCACAAGCAAATCATGTTTTCCTCTTGCTGATGTTCAGCCAACCTGTGCAACCAGGCAGCAAGGAAGACATTTTGACTTCAACTGCATGGAGGTAATTGGCAGCATAAACACAGAGTTCCCCTCTTTCCACTCCTCCCTAGGTTAGAGATGGACGGATCAAAGTTTTGTGAACAGCGAGTATCCAGAAATGAAGGGCAGTGAAATGCTTATTTGGAAGCTTCTGGGCCTTTGGGACAGTGTTCGGTCAGAGCAAATCAGGTCTGGGCGGTTGTACTTAAATGTGCATAACACAGATCGTCTCTTTTACTAACAAACTGATCAGTGTTAGTGTACAGCACCAGTGAGCTCCTTGCTTGTTCCCTCATACCAATTGTGCTGCTTGGGCAGGACAAATATTGACCAATGGGCGGTACAGGCTGGCGGGTTGATGTCGGGCCGGGCAGTAGGAGAGCTGCCAGGTGTTGGTTTCACCCCCCGAATGGCTCAAAGCCCCAGCTGCTCCAACTTGACTCCAACTTTGCTCCAACTTGACTCCAAATTTGACACATTCCTTTGAGCTTTGTCGTAAAACTAAGCAACTTTTTACTAGAGAAAAGTTTGTTTTTTAAGATCAGCTTATGAACATAAGCAAGCGAACCATCCGATGACCAGTTTTCCGGAAGGTTATGCGATAATTTTTGGGATTTGCCCCCCCCCAAAACTGTCAAAATCAACACTTTGCTGTCCGCCAGGGTTGAGGTGATGAGTGCAAGTCTCAAGTTCAAGTGGGAAAGGCTCACAACACAAACAAAGAGACAGAGACACAATTGTCATTGACATTTATAAAGAACCTTAAGGGTGTTAAGTTAGTGCACTTACCATGTGGTGAAGCAGATGATAAAGGCACAATCTGGACGGAAACAAATGCAAGCAGCATAAACTGCCACGAAAAGCAGACAAATTTTATCTGTCGATTAGCCATGGTTGTCTCCTTTCGTTGCACAATAAAACACTGTTTTCACGACCACCGCACAGTCTTCTTTGTCTTGGTATTCACAAACCAGGACGACACATGCACGTAAATTCAAGAAATCGAAATGACTAAGCAACGCCTCTCACGGCCCACACAGCACCTCCCTTCGCAACAAACTGGCGGATCTCAAGGTCTGTATAAATACGGAACTCAGGCGTGTATTTTTTGGTAGACTTAGGAGTGCCACATCTTGGGATAATTGCAGAAACTGGGGGTGCGGCTAGCCCTAGCAATGTGCTTTCGACTATTTGACGGGAACACCACTTTTTATTGTGTGGTGACTGGCGTGGTGGGAACCACGCTTCATGCCATTGTACCGTGCTTGAGGCAAACGCTGAAACTTGATTACCTTCAAGGCTTTACTTTGTTTGGCTGCCGTTGTAGTAGGGAGCCGTGGCATACAAGTTAGGTTGTTTTATTTTGTAAGTAAGCAATTTTATGGGGGTTCAATGTTTCAAATTATTCTGGGGTGGGGGGATATGTTGATTTAGTTAGTCTTATGAAGTGTAAAAGGCTGTAACTTGTAAGGTGATGTGTAAAAGGTGAATGTTTTTCATGTTTGTTGTGCTTTGCTGTTGTGTTGATTGTTGGTGTACAAAGGAATCGATAAATTTTATCTTGTTTAGTGTGACTTAATAAATCAATATTATTTTATATGATGGATGTGGCTATTCCAATCTGGTAGAGGCTAGAGCTACTTTTAGGCTGAGCCCTTAAAATCAGGCCACAGTTTGTAGCAGTTAACCTTAGTCCCAAATCCAAAC